>QXDM01000157.1:0-134037 GCA_003730235.1 Pythium guiyangense
GGACGCTACTGACACAGAGACGGTCAGACGTGCAGTGGTGGTCATTAGCAAATAGGAGGCGATCGAGACAGAGAAGAGAGACGCTATGGCTTGGCGGCCATGGCCTCGAGCAGCTGCGAGTTGTAGAACTGCGCCGCGAGCTGCAGGCGCGAGTACATCTGGAGCACAGACACCCCACGCACACAAGTCAGTCCCTCGCTCTCACTCGTTGCTACAGACACAAGGCGACGCACCTGCTGGATCTCGTGCAACTCCTTCTCGTACTTGAGCTCGTCGTCGCGCATCTTGCGCTCGAGGTCGCGACTCGCGTCCTTGTTGGCGCCAATGCGCTGGCGAATGTCGGCGTTCGCGCTCTCGAGCTGCCGCAGCTCGTCCTGCGCGGCCTTGAGCGCCTGGTCCGCCGCCTGGTCCTTGATGCGCGACTCGTCCTTGTAGCGCTCAAAGAGCTCGCGCTTCTGCTCCAGGAGCTTCTCAAGACGCTTGCGCTGCGCGATGACGTCGATCGTCTTGCGCCGGTTCTCCTCGATCTCGCGCTTCTGCGCCTTCACCTGCTCCTTGGCGTCTTTGCACTTTTGCATGTCCGCCTCGGCCTCGCGCATCACGTCGATCGTCTTGAGCATGTCCTTCTCCGCGCGCGCGAACGTGTCCGAGTACGCCAGGAGCTCGCGGTGGCGCCGCTCCATCGCGTTCAGCTCCTCTTTTGCGTCTTCGAGCGCCACGGCGATGCCCTCGATCTCCTACAGACACACATACACACACACGCCAGAGCGCCTCGTGTGTCAGTGACAGCCACCACTGCCGCGTATCACCACAACGGCGACGCACCTTCTTGACGCGATCGGCGAGCTCACGATCTTGCTCCGGAGCCGCCCGATCTCGCGCTCGGCTTCCAAGATGTGGAAACTGGTACGACGCATCTCGTCGCGCAAGTCGTTGTTCTTGGCCTTGAGCTCGCTCGTCTCGTGCCGCATGACCGCCTGGCGCTTGTTCAGCACGTTGATCTCGGTCTCGAGCTCCGCGGTCTTCGTCTGTGATCTGCTGGATCGCAGGCGCTTCGGCCTCGCTCTCTTGGAGCAGCGCCTGGAGCTGCCGCTCCAAGACCTCGTGCTCTTCCTGGAGCGCCGTTCTTCTTCTTCAAGAGCGTGTCGGTCTCGCGCGTGAGCTCACTAAAGGCTGCGAGGCGCTCTTCGCGGAACTTGGCAAAGTTGATGAGAGCACTGAGCTGTCTTCGCACGCGCTTGGGCGTCGGCGTGAGCACGTCGCGCAAGCCAAAGTCGTAAACGCCGCAGGCGGTCAGGAGCTTCGTCGCCGTACGAAAGAACGCGAGTTCGGGATCGACTCTTCGTGGAGCTCCGGGTACCCGAGCGCACTGAGACCTGCGAACGCCGGCTGGTTCATCTCTCTCGCGCGTCCACGCCATGATGCTCTCGATGAAGACCTCGAGGACTTTGCGAATCGCACTCGGCTCGCAGTTGCGGATCTCGTCCTCGGACACGGGGATCTGCATCTCGCGCACGCACGCGAAGATCTCGCTCGGCTTGAGCAGCGGGAACGAGTACACTTGCTGCACCGCGCCATTGCCATTGGCAGGCGCTGCAGACGCACTGGCGCTGCCTTGCGCCGCCGCGCCATTCCCATTGCCGCTGCTGCTCATGTCGTTTGATTCGCGTCAGCGCGTTTCAAAAAGTGCGCTGCGTTTGAAATGGAGAATACAAATTTCAAGTGAAATGGATTGATGTGGACCACACAGCGCCATCATTTGTCGCTGTTGCGCGAAAATCTTCCCTCCTTGATCACCATCATCGCTGCATCATGAGCGACGACGTCGTGCGTGGCGCCGGCAGTCGCGCAGCGGCTCCTGCACTGGCGCCTCCTGCAGCGAAAGCGCGCGCAAGCGCACCAGCCGACGCGAAAGGCGGCAGCAAAGAGCAGCGGCCGCGTCGTCCACGCAAAGCGCATAGTGCGCGAGGGAAACAAGCGTGACGACAAGAAGGAATCGCATGACAACAACGGCAGCAACAACGCCAGCACTGCGCGAGAGCACGACGCACCAGCAAGTGCCGCTGATCCTGCGCCTGCGCATACGAAGAATGCGCGCTCGCAGGCGTCGCGATGCCGACAACAGCGAGCGAGCGACGCCGCAGCACCGCGATCGATTGACGCGAAGATCGCTCCGCCGCCAGCGCCTGTGGCAGTTGTGACGGACGCGCCTGCACCAGTGCCAGCAGCTACCAACACGACTGCATCAAGTGGCTCTGGACGTCGTGACGCAAGCGCTAAAGGAGCAAAGGACCGACCGGCGCCTGCGAATGGCGCATCGAGTCGCAAAGAGCATCGCGAACGCAAGCAACCGGCGGCGCGAGCGATCAAGACGGACGAGCCACTGCGCACAAGTGACAACGCGCTGCCGCAGCCGCCAGCAACGGATGACGCAGTTCCAGCTACGCCGAGCACCGAGACGGAGCGACCGCCATCGCGCCGCAAAGCCGCGCGCGACAAGTCGCCGGACGAGAAGAGCTACGCCGAGGACATCCCAACGCCCGAGCGCTTTGTCGACGCCGCGTGGTTCACTGCGAGCGACGGCGACTTGCGCTTTGCACAGTGGCTCTTTGGGCGATCGCAGGGCTCGGCCGATGTGAGTGCGCTCCAGGACGCGGCGATGCTCGCGCGCGTCCACGCGCTGTACTTGCTCGAGAAGCGCGTGCAAGCAGAGCTGCAGATGCGTCCATCGAACCGCAGTGCGGATGCAAAGAGTAGCGACGACGCCGACGCAGCGCTCGAACACGGCGAACTGCTCGATGACGCCGTGGAGCCGCCGCCATCGGACGAGTGGCCGCCTGCCGCCATTGTCGACGACGCCGAGCGCGTGCTGCGGGTCTCGCGTCTTGCGCTCTGGACCCGCGAGCAGGAGCAAGCGCGCAAGCGCAGCAACGAGCCCAAGCTCCCAAAGCGCACGCTCGAGCGCACGCTCGTGAAAGAACTCGTGGAGAACACGACCGAGCTCCTGCTCTGCCGCGCTGGCTACGACGACATCCCAGTGCTCGAGCGCTGGATGGCGTTCCTGAGCCTCAGCGGCAGCGACTTGCAGCACGAGCTCGAGAGCGCAGCAGATGCACCGAATGCCGCCACTGTCGAAGCGCCAGAGGTGAATGAGAGCAGCGCAACGGCTGCGCCGTCCAAGCGCGAGCAGAAGCGGCAGCGCAAGAGCACTGCGAAAGACGCCGAGGCAACGGCGAGTGCGCAGCTCAGCGTCGCGATCGCGTTCCTTCACGAGTGTCACGCGCTCAAGACCAGCACGAGCGACGCAGCGCCGTCCGTTGAGACGCCGCAGTTGCGAACGCCGGCGTCGTGGCCTGCGATGTCGAACCAGTCGCTCGCGCATGAGCTCGAGCACATCTACTACTCGCAGCGCATCAACGACGCAGACGAAGCGCGGCGCGTGCGCCTGACGCAGGACCTGCAGCAGGTCTTTCGGCGCCGCCAGGACAACAACAAGTGGCGCAAGTGCGACGTGATTCTGTTTGGGAGCTCGCTCTCGCTCTTCGGCGCCACGAACTCGGACCTCGACATGTGCTTGATCATGAAGCCTGACGCCGAGACGAGCGCCGGTAGTCAGTCGCAGAAGATGGTCGGTGCGCGCGAGCTCCGCGCACTCTTGAGTGGCAAAAGCGAGCGCAAGTGGCGCAGGCCTTGGACCTCGTTGCGCTCCACGAGCTGCGCTTCCAAGTGCAGAAGAGCGTCGAGAAGATCACGCTCGTGTACCACGATGTGCACAAGAGCGACGCGCAGCTGTCGCGCGGCCAGCGCAAGCAGCTCCAGCAGCTCCGGTGCTTCCGCGCGCACTACCGACTCCTCCACGACGCAATCGACGCCCGCGTCGCAGCGCTGAGCAGCGGTGACGACAGCGGCACGGCGGCAGCAGCAGTCGCACAAGCAGCGGCCGCGCGCATGAAAGAGCTCGTGGCGAAGAGCCGGCGCCAGAGCGACGACCTCTTCCGCATCCGCGCGATGCTCGAGCGCGCTAACTGCCGCGTGCGTATGGTCATCAGCGGCGCGCGGATCCCGATCATCCGGTTCACGCACGTCCCGACATCGCTCGAGTGCGACTTGTGCTTTGAGAACGTGCTCGCGACGCGCAACACGTTCCTCTTGCGCTCGTACGCGGCGTTTGACGAGCGCGCGCGCATGCTCGGGATGGCGATCAAGCACTGGGCCAAGCAGCGCGCAATCAACGACGCGTCCATGGGCTTCCTCAGCTCCTACTCGTTCGTACTGCTCACGATCTACTTCCTCCAAACCGCCGCGCGCGTGCTCCCAAACCTCCAGGACCCTGCGCTCCTCGCGGCGGCGAAACGTCCCGCCAGCGCTCTACAACAACGTGGACATTGCGTTCTGCACCGACACGGCGGCGGCGCAGCGCTTCCACGTGCAGCAGCTCTCGGCTCGTGGCGAGACGGCGTCGAGCGCGACGGTCGCGACGCTCCTCGTCTGGTTCTTTGAGTTCTACGCCACGCAGTTTGACTTTGCGAACCGCGTCGTGGCCGTACGGACACCGGACGCCGTGCTCGACAAGCGCGCAGTGTGGGGGCTTCAGCTGGCGCGGTCGTGGCGCATGAGCCTCCAGGACCCGCTCGAGACGACGCGCGACCTCGGCTGCGTGCTGCAGTTCAAGGGGCAGGAGCAGATCTTGCGCGAGTTCAAGCGCGCGTACGCGATGCTGCGCGACGGCGAGAGCTTCAGCGCCGTTGCGAAAAGCGACGCCCCTGCCTCTGCTCCAGGAACGCCACATCAGCCGCGAGGCGGAGGGAAGCGAACGCGCGCAGCAGCGGCAGCAAACAAGGAGAACGTCCGCAACGGCGCTGCTCAGGCAAAGCCGAACGCCGGCGACAAGAGCAGCAAGAGCGACAAGCCAGCGGCGCGTCGCGCAGCGGAGACTGGCGGCAAACAGGATCGCAAGCGAAGTGGCGGTGGTCGCAAGACGGAGCGCAGTGTGCGAGTTGTTGCGACGGCGCCAGTCCGCGCAAGTGACGACAGCGCCAAGTGATCATGACAATGAGAGAGAGAGAGAGTAGGAGTCCGACAGAGAGAGAGAGCGTGATGCGTGCAGTGGCCAGGGACGCAACGGAGTTCCGTGTTGACAAGAGTGCAAAGTGTGGGAAGGATGAGACTCGGAGCGAACGCGAGGCGCTGTGTCTTCACTCGGTCGCTCGTGGCTGCGTGCCACTGCGCTGCGATCTGCCGCGTGCACACACACACACAAGTAGGAGAGCAAGAGAGACGATCGACTGTCGTTAGACTTGCCATCGCACACACAAGACACTCAAGACACACCTGATGCAGCAGTAGAGCAGTCGACGGTGGTGGTATCCCTATCATCACAAGCCCCCACCGACGCCAACATCATAGAGAGAGAGACGCACCGGAGTGGCGGGAGACTCGACACTGCGTCTGGCGACGGCGACGGCGTGAGGCCGCGAAACGAGTCTGACAGCTGCATCGGCGGTGCGTGCGTCACTGGCAGCTCCAAGCGGCTCGGACCGCGCGTCGGCATCGTTGTGATTGACGGCGTTGTCACAGTCACAGTCGCCATGGTCATGGTCACTGGCGCAGCGGCCTCGCCCATGAGCACAGCCAGGCGCGGCGACGTCTCGCTGCTGCGGCTGTACCGCGAGTCGGCGAGCCGCGCCTCGAGCGTGCTCGCAGTGTCGCTCAGGCGGTGCATCGTGGCGCTGATGAGCGAGTGCTGGCCCATGCCGGCCACGAGCGCGACGATCGACGCAGTGGTCGGCTGCCGTAGCAGGAGACGCACAGACACGGACGCGTCGGCCACGCTGTCGTGCGACGTTGATGACGTTGCTGAAGACGCTGAGGACAAGGCCGGCGAGTGCCGCGCCGAGACGTCGGTGGATGCGAGCGCCTGTGTGTCGCCATGGCCAGTGCCATTGCCATTGGCGCTGCTGCTCGTGCGCTTCTCGAGCGGCGGGCCTGGTAGAGACAACGGAGCGTCGCCATTTGCACCAGCAGCGCCGCTGTCTAGGACACTTGGCTGTGCACTGCCGCGACGTGCGTTGTCCACGACCGAGTCGGCTGTCGCCGGTCGCTGGACGTCCATTGCGCCGACGCTCGCCATGCGCATCGACGCGACGCGACCAGGTACTGGCGACGGCGCGGGTGACGGTGTTGGCGCAGGCGATGGCGACGGTACGATCGTGTGCGGCGGCTTGCGCTCGTCGGCCGCCGCGTCGTGGTCCGAGAAGGCAACGGTCGGTGTGTTGTGTGAGTTGGCGCGCGAGAACGAGCTCAAGCGGTGCAGACCGAAGGTCGCGAGCATGCCGTTGGGCACGACGAGCTCCAGCAGTGCGCGGAAGGCGCCGAACGCGGCGTCCGGCGTCTTGAGCGCAAAGCGCGCGTCGATGATCGCCGCGAGCTTGTCGTTCGCGCGCGCAAGCGCCGGGTCGGGCGAGACCCGCAGCGCGTCGCACTCGTCGCGCTTGCGCCGGATGATGTCGACCACGGCGCGACCCCAGCGCGTCTCGACGTCCTTGGCGCGCGTGTCGGGCCGCGCGCGCATCTGCTGCACGGCCTGGTCCGCGAAGCTGAGCGCGATGCTGTAGACCGGGTGCGCGTGCAGCAGCGTCAAGAGCGCCTCGGACGAGAGCGAGAGCAAGTCGCAGGCGCGGAGCGTGCGCACGGAGCAGACGCCGACCGAGTACCCGAGCACGCCGTTCTCGCCAAAGTAGTCGCCTTTGCTGAACGTGACGCCGCGAAAGAGCGCCGCGTGCGCGCGGCTCGTGGCGTACAGATGGCCGCGCACGACAAAGTACATGCACTGCGCGATGCTCCCTTCCACGAGCACGCTCTCGCCGCGCGGGTAGCCCTCAAAGCGCAAGTGCGTGGCGATCGCCTGCATGAGCGCGTCCATGCTCGCGGAGCTCTCGCTGCGGTAGATCGGCCGGAAGACGTCGTCCGTGAACGCCCGCAGTGGCCAGTTGGCGATGCTCAAGATCGACTCGGTGCGGATGCTCGACGGCACCTCCTCCAAGAGCGACTGGTAGTCCACGCCGCGGTGCGACGACCAGAGCGACGACAGGAACGCCTGCGTGCGCGTCTTGAGGTCGCCCGAGATCTTCCACCGGTCCAAGTAGAGCTCCACGGCGATGTGGTTCTTGCGGTACTCGACCTCGTTCCCAATGTACGAGATGAAGAGACTCGCGATCTCGCCGATCATGAACGCCATGATGAGCAGCCCGACAAAGCACGTGACGATCGAGAAGACAAAGTGCGGCGTCGAGTCGGGCACGAACGTCCGGCACTTCTTCACGAACGCCGTCGTGGCGAAGAAGACGCCGCGCAAGAGCCGCAGCGTGAGCTTGCTCGAGCGCGGGTTCCCACTCGTCGCGATGTCGAGGCTCGCTTCGGGCAGCCACGCCTGCCACTCGTCGCCAAAGCGGTCGTACACGGCGATGGCAAAGTACGTACAGGCGCTCCAGTAGATCGTGAGGATGTACAGCAGCGACGTCGTGCGCATGCGGTGCATCTCGTTGTAGATGCTCCGGCGATTGAGCTCGTTCATGTAGTGCGTGAAGTTCCGGAGCTTGAAGCACCGGTTGATGCGGCACCACGGACTCCCAGAGACGCTCGCGCTGAGGTAGTCGAGCGGGAGCGCCGCGAGGACGTCCCACACAAGGCGCTCTTTCTTGTACTCTTGCTGGTGGTCCTGCTCGTACAGGTCCATCGACTCTTTCGAGCCCTTGATGCGCCAGTTCACCCAGATGTCGGCGAGGAAGAGGAGCTCGCAGAGCGGCTCCATCTCGCGACACGCAGACGCGAGCCACGAGTTGCGATCGAGCGGGTCGAACGACACGCGGTACGGCACGAGGACAGACATGAAGATCGTCGTGCACGAGATGAGGCGGAGCCAGCGGAGGTGGCACACACTCTGCGCCGGCGCGCCGTCGAATAGGAGCTTGATCGCTTTTGGCACTTTGAAGCGCGAGACAGTCGGACGCGCAGCGTCACTCGCCTGCGAGACGCCGGTGTGGAGAAAGCGCGTGGTCTGGCTCTGCTTGCGCTTGCTCACAGTGTTGGAGCGCATGCGTCGGAAGAAGAGCAGCTCTTCTTCTGTGCGCTGTGCCTGTGCATTGAGCTTGTCGACTTGCGCCATCTCCGTGCCCATGGCGACGTTCTGGCGCTCCTCAAACGCGATGCGGTTGAGCCGCTGCTGCTCTTGCTGGACCTTCATCATGCGCAGGACCTTCTGCTTCCAGTCGGGGTACCGATTGAACACGAGCTCGAGCGAGTTGCGCGAGAGTCGGTAGAGAATGCACGTCGACTTGGCGCGCACGTACGCGCTCCGGACGCTGTTGAAGAACAGCGCGTTCTCGCCAAAGTAGCTCCCGGCGCCGATCTGGTTGAGCTTGGTCAGTGGCTGGCTCATGGTGTTCTTCGCTACACCCGGCGGCAAGTCCAGTAGCGCGGCTCTGTCGGCGTTGCCAGAGAACACGTCAGTGCGATTGACTTCGACGACCGAGCCGCCGCCACCGCGGAGGAACTCGTCGCGCGGCAGGAGCGTGTCGAGTGCGCCGGTGAAGACAAAGTACATGTCGCTCCCCTCTTCGCCGTACTTGTACACGAACTCGTCCTTGACAATGAGCACTTGGTTGAACTGCGAGACGAGCATGCGCGTCACGCTCCCCTCCATGTCGGACAGGAACGACACCTTCATGATCATCGGCTGGAGGTGCACCATGCGAATGTCGGCGAGGAGCGACGGCGGGAGGCACCGCTCGAGCAAGTACTCTTGCGTGATCGAGTGGAAGCGCTTGAAGAAGAAGTAGGCCTTGAACTTGTCTTGGATCGCCACGGGGATCTGAAAGTGCGCGAGCAAGTGCCGGAGCGACCCGAGCTTGGCGTAGAACTCGCGGTTCTCGGCGTCAATGAGCTCGATGATGTCGAGGAAGTTCCCAATGACGTACGCAAAGAGGAAGAAGCCAAACGTCATTGTGATGACACTGAACGCGCTCTGCGACACGGTCTTTGGGAGATCCCCGGGGCTCGACGCCGACATGAGTCCGAACGCCCAGAAGAGCGACGCAAAGTACTGGAGCGGGAGCGCCCCGCCTTCGAGCGACGCGGGCGGGAGCCACTTGGTCTCGCCAAACGACGCCGCCGTCGACGCGCCGACGATCGCGTGGACGCCCGAGGCGTGCGACGCAAAGTCAAACCAGATGCAGCCAAACGTGTGCGAGAGGAGGAACGTGTAGTACACGAGCTTGAAGAGCCGGAGCTCGAGCGTGTACTTGAGGTACTTGTTCTCGAGCGCCGTGAGGAGCGTCGGGACTTTGAACAGCCGCAGGAGCTTGTTCAGGTTCAGGAGCTCCCAGCGCTGCGGATCGTCATCGATGACCCAATTGAGCAGGAAGAGCGGCACGAGCGCAAGCGCATCGACGACGAACTCGCGCGACCGGAAGTACCGGTGCTGGATCTGCCACAGGTCCATGACCTTGTTCCCAAACTCGTAGTACCCCAAGTGCGAGCGCACAAAGATGTCGAGCAGGAACGCCACTTCGATGAGCGCCGTGAACGTATCGGCCGCGGCGTGGTGCGTTGGCAAGACACCAAAGCAGATGTGGAACATCACGACGACCCACTGCGCAGTCATTGCGGCAAAGACGAACGTCTCCCACACGAGGATGCGCTTCGAGTCGGGATCGAACACGATGCCGAGAAAGTCGAGGCACGGGCCAAAGAGCTTGTCGATCATCGGGTGGCGCTCGATTGTGTCCACTGGACCGCCCGTGTCGAGCACCGACGCCTTTGCGAGCTTGGGGTCCATCAGCCGCTTCTCGAGCGCGCGCAAGGCGTCGGTGATCGGACTAAACGTCTGCTGCATCGCCAAGAGGTGCTCGCGCGAGACGAAGAGGAGGATGCAGCCACTAATCGCCGCGACGCGCTCCGAGTAGTTCGCCGCGTTGTCGTCGAGCCGGAGCGCTGCGGTGCCAAAGAAGCCGCCTTGCGAGACACTGCGCGGCGATCCGCCGTTCATGATCACGCACACTTCGCCTTCGAGGAGGAAGAAGAGACCACTGGCGTAGTCGCCTTGGCGATACACGAGCTCGCCTTGACCGTACAGAATGAACTTGACATTGTCGACAAAGACTTGTTCGAGGTCAGGGAGCACCGGGCGGACGCCATTGAGCAGCGCGAGCGTCTGGAGCGCAGGCTTGCAGATGCTCTTGATGATGTCGCGCTTGATGCTCTCTGGGAGCTCCTCCAAGAGCTCGCCGATCACGGCACCGCGGTGCGACGACCACCAAAAGTCCAGGAACGCATTCACGCGCTTGTGGATCGCCAGTGGCGCGTTCTGTCGCCGCAGGAAGAGCTGGATGCGCGAGCGCGCGGCGAAGAACTCTTTCTGCTCGATCGCAGACGCCGTGAAGCGCTTCTGGACATTGTCAACGACTATCGCAGTGATGAAGAAGCCGCTGAGCATAAATACGAGCGCCGCGGCGTACTGCGTATCGCTCGCGGGCTCGATCGCTCGCCCGAGCGCCGTGAGGACGTTCGCGGCGTAGTAGAGTGATCGAAAGTACTGCGTGATGCCGATCGCCGTGACGTCGTCCGAGTCGGCGGCGTAGACAACGTCGTGGATGTCGACGTAGTGCGTCGCGTTGAGTCGCATGAGCGCAATGTCGTTGCACGGGATCCACGCGTCGACCTTGCTGCTAAAGCCTTCGAGGTACGTGATGCTGAAGTGCAGGCACGCAATGATGTGGTACATCATCGTGAGCATGACGCCGTAGAGAAAGAGCCGCTGCTTGCTCTTGAGCTGCACGCGCTCGTCGACTTCGTGAAAGTGCGCGCCGAGACGCGCGATGCGCAGCAGCCGTGGGATGCGCGTGACCGCGTGGTGCGACGAGAGGAAGAAGAGTTTGTACGGCAAGAGGCTCACGAGGTCGAGGACGAACCAGCTCTTGAGGTACCGTCGCGCGGTCTTGGTCGTGTCCCAGATCTTCTCCGAGTCCTGGACATACGTGAGGTTCAGGTTGATGTACAGATCGATCCAGAGCACGATGTCCATGACAGTGTTGAGCGCGACGAGGTGCCACGACGACTGGTCCAGGAGTTCGAACGCGAGCTGGAGCGGCACGACGACCCAGTTGAAGATCAAGTTGAGCTGTAGGAGCAGAATCCAGAGCATGCGCCACTTGGACTCGATCTCGATCGCCGTGCGAAGGAGCATGAACGACCACCACGGCGCTGACGCATTGGTACGCGTCGTACTTTGTCGGAGCGTGAGCGCGTAGAACTCTTGCACTGCATGGCCCACACGTGCCGAGGTACTGCCGCTCTTGACCAATGGCGGTCTCGCACGCGCGACGCCTGCCTTGCTGATGTCGTCGACTGCAGGACTCGTCGCGTCAGGTCCGGATAGCGTCTCGGGTCCAGACGGCGAGCTCGCGCGCCGAACTTGCTCTGCCTCTGGTGCTGGCTTGGGATGGATCTTGCTCTTGGACGCGTGCGACTGACCAGCGTGGGAGATCGCGAGCGCTGACGTCGCTACAGTGTCGAGTGTAGACGTTGGCGCTACGCGCGACTTCTCTTTGAGCTTGATGTGCTTGCGCAAGAGCGTGGCGATCGACTTCTTCTCTGGTTTGCCCGCGTCTCCTTCGCCGCTTGTAGGCGTTAGCGTTGCGAGTGACGAGCGCACACGGTGCCCAAAGAGAACCTTGGCCATCTCTTCGACTTTCTCTGGGATCGACGTCGCGTACTCGGGGTACCCCTCGAGCACGCGCTCCATGTGAAAGCGCACGAGTCGGTAGAGCGTGCAGTACGTCGTCGTGGTGACCGTGGCGAACCGCGGGCGATTCAGGAACATCGCCATTTCGCCAAAGAAGTTGCCTTTGCGCATCTCGCGCACTTTGACGCCGTCGACGATGATGTGGAGCACGCCCGAGTTCACGACGTACATGGCGTCGCCGAGGTCGCCGGCGTGAAAGACTGTAAAGTTGGCTGGGAGCGAGATCATCTCGAGGAGACTCGTGATCGCGATGATGAACTGCTCGTTGCAGCCCTGGAAGAAGACGATGTTGGCGACCATGTCCTTGAGCATCGCAACTTGGATGTCTTTCGAGATGGACGGACAGAGGAGCCGCATCGCTTCGCGGTCGTTCGACTCGGTGTATGTGTAGTAGCGCTTCAAGTAGCCGAGCGCCTGCTGCTGGAGGCTGTCGGGGACGTGGTGGAACGACAGGAGGTGCTTGAACTGGTTGATGCGCGCTTCGGCGGTCTCAGTGTGGCCGCTCTCGCACTTGGAGATCATGAAGAACGTGGCGCAGAGGTACGTGAAGAGCGAGAAGCCGCAGAGCGCGACGAAGATCGTGAAGAGGAACTCGATGATCGAGTACGGCAGCTCGCCTTCAAAGAGCCCCGTGAGGAGCCCAAATGCCCAGTAGAGCGACATGAGGTACTTGGACTGCGCCGATAGTTCGTGGTGCGGCGGGTGCGGGAGCCAGTGGTTGTGGCCGTGATCGTCAAAGCCAAAGGCAAAGCGAACGCACGCGACAAAGTGCGAGAGCAGGAGCGTGACCACGAGCACTTTGAACATCTTGAGGAGCTCAAAGTGCTTGGCGTAGACGTCGTCGAGCATCGAGATGTACTTGGGAATGCGCCAGATGCGCACGAGCTTGTGGAGCTCGAGGTAGACCGGCGAGAAGCCGAGGTTCGAGACGAGGAGCGACAGCGGCGGGAGCGCGATCATGTCGAGCGCAAAGCGCGCCGACTTGATGTACTTGAGCCGGGACTTCTTCACATCGCGCAAGACGTTGCCGTCTTCGTAGTAGCCGGTGTTCAGCTCGACGTAGACGTCGATGGCGAAGAGCACTTCGCACGCGTAGACCGTGATGAGCTCTGGCGTGAGCCAGCTCTCTGCGCTTGTCTTGAACGTCAAGAGGAACGGAATCACCATGACCTCGTACAGCAAACAGAGCAGCAGCACTTGGTGCCAGAGCTGGATGAACGTCGCGTTCGGGTCGAACGCGTTGCTCACTTCGAGAACGAGCGCTTCAATCGAGCTCGAGCGCGAGCGAAACGTGTCGCGAAGCGTAGCGGACGATAGCCGATGGCTATGTGCGCGCAGCTTCGTCGACATGCGAGGACTCAGAGATGGCGGCTGCGACGATCGCACAAAGGACGAGTCAGCGACGGATGCAGTGTTGAACGATGCGTCTGGGTCCGTGCGCGCAGCCTGCTGCGGGCGCTGAGCCATAGAGTCGCTGTGTCGTTGATCGTGCTCTTGGCGATGGTATGTCGGTCCACGTTGCTACACTCTGAGCGCACGTTGCATCGACTGGTGGTCGCTCTCAAAGTGCGCGAGCGCTAGTACGCGACGATCGAGTCTGTATCGATAGGCGATCGCGCCGCTGCGAGTGCGTCGAGCAAGTCGTGCTCTGGGTGCGCGTCCGTGGTCTTCTAGCTAGTCTCGCACCTCGCGTCTACGGCAGTCGTGGCAGTCGTGAGGTCGCCACGCACAAGTTAGTCAGGTCTGGTCGTTACGAACACACCGGCGTGGACCACACGATCACGTTCAACCGCCGAGTGACATGGTACGCACTTGGTTCTTGTCTTGGAGAGACGACGGACGATAGGTACGACTTGAGAACGACGTCGTCTCGTTCGGCACACACACGCGCGTGCTTGTCGGACAGACGCGAGGCGCAACCACGCCGATGGTGCGAGCAACGACTCGGTTTGGAGAATCGCGCCTCTTGAAGCACTCGCTCTGTCGCGACACAGGCTGGAGCTACTGCTAGACCAAACGAACTAGAGTGGATTCAGCAGTTCTCGAGTGCAGCAGCAGCGATTTGCTTTGGTTTGAGAAGAGCGCCCATCCGTGTGCTTTTGTCACTCACGAGCATCCACTGGATCAACCGCTCGACGACGTCCGTGTTCCTGCCATCAACTCACACACTCGTACTGTCCTGCAGCGTTGTGGTGAACGTAGAGTCACTTCAGTGTACTGACTGGTGGCATGGACTAGGAGGTATCTATTCCAAAGCGAGTCGCTGAGCGAACGTGTAAGCTCACGAACCAGGGGTAGTCCGATCAGGAGGATCCACTGCGAGGTTTCACAGCGTGATGCCAAGTCCAGTGATCCAGTGATCGCTGTTTCGGTGTCACTCGACGTAGAGCTCACAATGTCCGAGATGCTAGCCAGCGAGTGAACCGAACGACCTTCGATCGTGGCGAGTGGAGTAGCAGGTTGGGACTCCAGACTCTGCACTCAAGTAGACGAGCATAGCTATCGACCGAGGACATGCGAGTCAGTGACGTATTCAAAGGAGAGGATCGGATAGCACAGACTCGTGTTGGGAGTTGTGAACCCTATGAACCACAGCACCATAGACCCTAAATTGTAGACCTAGACCCTACGTGCATGACATATCCATGTTTTGCACTGGATAAAGTCTGAGCTATTCTTTTTGAGCACATCGCAGAGAACACTCACCCACTTACAGTTTCCAAGTCACCACGTGGACGAAGCAGCAAGAGCAGCAGTCGAGAGCATGAGCGACGACCGACAGTCGCCCCCGCGCAAGCGCGCGCGCCTCACAGGCTCCGCATCGTCACCGCCACCGCCTCTAGCGTCTCCATCGTCATCTCCACCGCCGCCGCTGCCGACGCAAACTTCTCTGACTAATGCAGTGGTCGACGTGACGCCGACGTCATTGCAGCCTGTCGTCACACCACATGAGCAGCAGCAGCAGCACGAGCGCGCTGTAGGTGACGACCATCGCACTGCGGAACACGCAACGGATAGACCACACTGCGTACTTCCGCCACTCGTGGGCCGAAGCGAGCGGCTGGATGCCACAGCGCAGCCGACGTCGTCGCCAAGTCGCCCCACTGCGCTTCGTCTCCCATCGTTCTTTGCATCGGCGCAGTTGCCACCGCCGCCGTCGACGTTCCCGCTCGAGAGCTCAGACGCCCATGCTCGCGGCTGGATCGCAAGGCGAACGGTGTCGCAGGCGCCACGTGCGTCGCCTGCGGCTGCGAGCTCGAGCGCCGAAGAGGCAGAGGAACTGCACCGGCGCGTGTGGTGGACGCGACGCACAGGCATTGTGCCGCCGCCGCTCACGTCGAGTCCAGCCACACAGCGCGTCACTAGCGACGAGCCACTGGCAATGAACGACCACGACGTCGACATGGACGACGCCGCCGTGGCGAACGCGACGATGATGGACATGCGCGCCACAGACGACGCGGCGAACTCCGAAGGGCCGACTGCTGCGCACGGCGCGAGCGAAGAGGCGAGCAGCACAGACGACGAAGAGCTTCAGCAGCAGCTCTCGCGCGCAGACACGAGCGTGCGGCTGGACTTGCTCAACGGCGACGGCGGCGGCGAAGTCAAGTTCGAGGACCTCCTAAGCACAGTGTTCACGGCGGCAAAGGAGGCGAAGGAAGCGACCGTGAACCAGTGCTTGCACATCATCAAGAAGAGCGCGAACGCAGCCGAGCTCATGCAGCGCACGGTCGAGGCCGAGGACGAGACGGGCCTGACGCTGCTCATGATGTGCGTGCGCAACAACACCCTGTCGCTCACGAGGTGCTTGCTCGAGGAAGGCGCGGACCTGAACCACAGCAACGTACGTGCGCTTCTCTCTTGACAGACTCTGTCAGGACGGATGACGGACTGACTCATGACTTGCGTGCTCTGTAGGACAAGCGCACGTACGCGCTGCTGCTCGCGGCGCAGAAAGGACTGACCGATATGACCAAGTTCCTCGTGGACCGCGGCGCGAACGACGAGTCGAAGAACATGTCGCTCATCCCAGCGGCGCACTTTGGGCACTTGCCGGTCGTTGAGCTCTTGCTCGAAGCTGGCGCGGACCAGAACTACTCGAACAAGAAAGGCACGACGCCGCTCATGCGCGCGGCGCAGGAAGGACGCGACGAAGTCGTGCGGTTCCTCCTCGCAAAAGGTGCCGACGCGTGCGCAGCGAACGTACGTCTCTCTCTCTTACTTGCGAGTTGTTAGATCGCCACGGAGGCGTCTCGACTCACGCGCCGCGACGTGTATATTGTAGAACGAAGGCATGACGGCGCTCATGCTCGCGGCGCAGCGCGGTCACGCCAAGATCGCGACGATCCTCATCAAGTCTGGCTCGGACGTGAACAAGCAGACGCGCCAGGGCAGCACTGCGCTGCTGCTTGCTGCCAAGCGCGGCCACACGGCAGCAGTCGAGTCGCTCTTGACCGCTGGCGCCGACATCTTCCTCAAAGACGACCGCGACAAGACCGCCGCGGAGACTGCGAACCGCCGAGGACACCTCGACCTGTTTCTCAAGATCACGGTCTCGGTGCGTACTCACGCGCCTCACCCTTTGTATTCACGAGGAACTCGTGACTGACTGACGCTCGATGCTGCACCTGTGCTCTGCATCCGACAGAACCAACTGCGGCTCATGCGCGAAGACCTGCGCCGCGAGCGATCGTTCACGCTCATGAGCCTCTCGACGCTCTACGTGCTCTCGCGCGCGGACCTCGCAGCACCGTTCCACTGCCCAGGCCGGCGAAAAGACTTTGAGCTCATGGACCGCACGATGCGGCTGCCAAAGCCGCTCTTGGAGAACATTGCGCTCTTCCTGCCGCTCTGCCGCCTCTGGGACCGCCAGCTCCGGTACCTCGTGTACGAAGCGCCGCTGCAGCCGAACCGCGTCGTGCAGCAAGGGATCAAGATCCTCGACGAAGTGCTCGTGACTGTGAGCCTCGAGATGCGGCCGTCGCTCCATAGCTTCAAAGGCGAGACGCAGTCGTGCGGTCACCTCGCGCTGCTGCGCGACAACGCGGCGTTCCGCGCGATCTTCACGACCGAGTGCCTCGCGCCCATGTCGCCAGAGATGCTCGCGCAGTTTCGGCGCATGGCGGACCTCCAAGGCGCGCTCGACACGTACAGCGGCACGAACGCGATTCAGTTTGGCGGCGAAGTCGCGCAGGACGTCGTTGCGCTGCTCACGAGCGTCTTGTACTGGAACGACGAGCGCAAGCACGCGGAGAACAGCAGCATCGCGTCTCGAGACGACGACAGTGTCGTGAAAGCAGACAACGCGAGTATGAAGTTCGAAGTGCTTGAGGAGATGAAGACGAACGAAGACGCCGAGATGGCGACGGCAGAGGACGTCAAGCACGAGCAGAAGGCCAAGTGTGAGTACGCATCGTAACTCGTCAATCTACTGCGCGCGTCCGTGTGGCACAGTGGCGTTGTCATGCTCTCGAGTGCCATGGAAGAAGAACCGCTCAGTAGTCAGTCGCTCTGCTACGACATCGGCATCCTAGCAAAGGACATCACAAAGGCGCTCAGCCAGCACCCGGACGTCGAAGCAAAGATCCGCGCGGAACTCGCCGCCAAATTGCCAGAGCTGCTCAACGGCACGATCGCGACGCCGTCGATGGAGCAGACTGGCGAGCTCGTGTACCTCGAAGCCGCGCTGCGCGAGACGCTGCGGCTGTATCCGTCGGTGCCAGGGATCTCCAAGTACGCGAACCGCGACGTCGCGCTCAGCGACGGCACGTTCGTGCGCAAAGGCCAGTCGGTCTCGATCTCTGCGTACGTGCTCGCGCGCATGACGCACGTGTGGGGCGACGGCGCCAAGGACTTCAAGCCCGAGCGCTGGGTCGACGCGCGCACGCACAAGATCGTGCACGTGTCGGCGTTCAAGTTCCCAGCGTTCAACGCCGGTCCGCGTGTCTGCCTCGGCATGAACCTCGCGATGATGGAGATGAAGATCGCGGCGTCGATGGTGTTGAGCAGGTTCCACTTGGCGCTCGTGCCAGGTCAGCACGTCACGTACGACCTGTCGCTGACGCTTCCGATCCGCGGCGCACTCCGCATGACGGTCGAGTCGGTTGGCGCAGCAATCTGAGTGGCGAAGTGGCGATGGCAAGTGCTTGTGAGATGCAAGCAAGCAAACAAGTGAGGAGAAGGATGCACTCTTGCGTGTGTAGCTGTGTCGAGACTGCCTGATGTACATGATTGCAACTTGGTCTACACGGTTGTTGTCTATGAGCTCTCTCGCTCTTGTTCGTACCGCACGTACGTCAGGGCTACACTGGCGACTGGAGCGCCTGGAACGCGTGAACATTCGCACCGTCGTCAGTCACGACGATGCTCGAGCGGTTGAACTCGAGCTCGATCATCGAGTGTCCTGTGGCGTCTTTCTTCTCGAGCGCGCTTGTGTCGCGGCTAGCTGTGCGTTGGCACGTCACAGCGACGTACACGCCGATCTGCACGCACCCAAAGACGACGCAGATGACGTTCGTGACCGCGACGACTCTGTCAAACGTGAGGATGCCGTACACCATCCAGATCGTGTTCGTGAGCATGCCGACGACGGCCATCTCGATCGGGATCGTTGCGACCGATTTGGTTCGAAGCACATGCACGAGCGTCGCGAACGGAGACGCGTACAGCACGACCGACGTCATGGTCGCGAGGTAGCCGATCCAGTTGCTTGCGTCTGCTTTCGAGAGGGTTGTGATCCCGAGGTACTCGTTGCCCGAGAACGCAGCGACGAGGATCGCGGCGTTCCAGACGACGACACCGAGCAGGAGCTTGCGCACGCGACGTCGCTCAAGCGTGAAGTAGTAGTACACGCTGAGGTAGCCGATCGCAAACGCGCAGCCGGAACCGATTGTGACGAGGAGCGGGAAGATGTTCTCTGAGAGGTAGCCGTAGAGCGACCTGTCGACATCGCCGATATGGTGGTGGTGTGATGCATGGAGGTTCGCGTCAGATCACATTCCAGCGCTCTCACTCGGATGTACATGGGATATCGTACCAGACGTGGAGGTTGACCCAGAGCGAGAGCAGTGGCAGCGCTTGGACCTCTCCGCACGACTTGCTCTTGTAGATCCGGACTATCGACGGCGTCGGACTCAAGTTCATGAAGATCGACGACACGGAGCAGACGACTTTGAGGATCTCCATCGCGACGCCTGTCATGGTTGGTGTGTTGTAGTGGACACGAGGATGTGTGCGTGCGTGCGTGCGTGCGAGTGTGGATGTGGTCGTCAGTGATCTCGTTCGTGACTGAGCTCCAAGGCAGGCTCGTCGAGATGAACGAGAGCAACTACGCTCCGAGGCTCCAAGGCAAGGCAAGACATCGACTCGAAGACCTCGCTCTCTTGACCTGCGGTCCAATCTCAAAGATTAGACGCAAGTGTCTGGCTCAAACAAACAAAAAACATTTCTGTTCGACAAAATTGCACAAACTCTAGATACATTGTGGAGCGCATGATACATCATTAAATACATACAAGTCGTGGAACTCAAAGATTCGAAACCTGTTCAAATCAAACGTAAAAGTGATAGTATGAGGTATGATGTAAGAGAGTCAGACAAACTTGAGTAAAGCGAGCAGGACACATGATTCATCCTGACAATATGGTGAAAGGTGTCAGTGTCGATTTGATAAAACATATTTTTCTAGACATCAGACACAAATACAACAACAAAGTACACTTCGCGACAGATCAAAGTCGTCTGTGTGAGACGCTCGCTCACACGACCACTCTGTCTTTGGCTGTTGTTGTGAGGCAGGACACTGCGGAACTGCGCGATCAAGGAGCTGCCGCCGACGTTCTTCACAAAGCACCACGCGACGCTCGAGCGCCTGTACGTCTGCCTTGAGGGTCTCTGTTTGTCGGTCTAGACGCTGGACTGACGCACGTGATGCCGTCCGATGTCTCGATCCAGCGACTTGTCTGGCAATGCGCTCACTGGCATCCCCACCGGCATCTTTGGGCTCCAGAACGCCGTCGCAGTGTACGACTGCGCCACCAACATCTTTGCTCGCCCTCTGCTAGGACGCCGTACTGACAGACTCTCGCTCGCTCTCTTGCCAACTAGGAACCTCCGCGGCAATCCGATCACAAACTTCACGGTCACGACGTCCCAGTTCGCGCAGACCAAGACGCTCGCAGCGCTCCAGCTCGACGCCGCGACCTCGTCGACGCCGACTGCGTGTCCAGGCGGCGAGCTCAAAGCGGCGAGCGGCGTGACGTTCTGCGTCCTCTCGGACGGCTCGTCGAGCTCCAGTACGCTGTACGTCGCCATCGGCATCCCTGTCGTCGTCGCGGTCTTTGCCGCCGCAGCGATCGCGTACCGCAAGCGCGCGTCGCTCTGGGGCGACACGAAGCCGCGGGTCGCAGCGTCGCTGTCGCTGCTCGAGTCAACTGGCTCGCAGGACTACTCGGTCGTGATCATCGACGACGCGCTCTTGAAAGACCCGCTGCTGCTCATGAACCGCATCCCGTACACCGAGGTCGTCGTGAAGCAGTGCGTGAACCGCGGCGGCTTTGGCGTCGTCTACAGCGGCGTGTACAAGAACCGGCCAGTGGCGATCAAGCGCATTCGGACCGAGTTCAACACGGACATCCTGCGCGTCGAGGCGTTCTTGCGCGAGATCTGCCTCGTCGCGAGCTTGAGTCACCCGCGCATCGTCGAGTTCATCGGCGTGGCGTGGGACACGCTCCAGAACCTCTCGGCCGTGACCGAGCTGATGGACCAAGGCGACTTGCGCGACGTGCTCCAGAGCCACAAGAAGAGCAACAAGCCACTGACGTGGGACGCCCACAAGATGCGCATTGCGCTCCACATCGCCGAGGCGCTCGCGTACCTCCACTCGCTCGTGCCGACGGTCATCCACCGCGACCTCAAGAGCAAGAACGTCTTGCTGAACGCCGCGCTCGATGCGAAGCTGAGCGACTTTGGCATCTCGAGAGAGTGGACAGTCGATGACACGCACATGACCGTCGGCATCGGCACGTCGTTCTGGATCGCGCCCGAGGTGCTCCTTGGGAAGAAGTACGACGAGCGCGCCGACGTCTTTTCGTTCGGCGTCGTGCTCAATGAGCTCGACACGGACGACTATCCGTACTGGAACGCCGTGAACGGCACGGTCGATCTGAACGAGAACGCGATCCTGCGGCTCGTGGCGGTCGGTCAAGTGCGCCCGACGTTCACGCCCAACTGCCCGCGCGCGATCCTCGAGCTCGCCGACATGTGTCTCCAAGGGAACCCGCAGCACCGCCCGACGAGCGTGCAGCTCGTGAACGTCCTGCGCCACTTGCTTGCCCATGGCGGCGACTCGTCGTACCCATCGTCGTCGTCGCAGATGTCGATCACCGATCCAATGTCCACAGACTCGTTCTACTGACGACCGACGGATGCTGAGCGGCGATGGAGACGCGAGTGATGTATGTACCAGAGCAGAGTGAGAGTGAGATGGAGAGTAGCGAGTGGTGGAGTGACAGTACCGCAAAGAAGACGATCTAATGTATGAATGAACGAACCAAGTGCACGTCCGTCATAGAACTGAGTGTCGTTGGTTTGTCTGTCTATGAGCTGCGCAGGACTCGCACGAAGAGCGTCGTGGAGAGCAGGCGATGACCGCATCTGTGGCGCTTGAGGATCACCACTTGGTGTTCGTCATGTGAGTGTTTGTCAGCTTTCACTTGGTTATTGCACTATCTTGAATTATTCCGTGTCGGACATCATAGTGAAACCAGGACGTTTGCTGCCAGTTTTGCTTCGTGAGCGTGTTTTGCCTCAAGACACACACCGATACACATACAAGAGCGACGTCGCCCACACGCACGACGAGCGCGATCGCACTCTCGAGGCTCGCGACGCGCGCACGGGAGCGAGTGGGAGTGAGTATGGAGTTCCTCGTGCACAACATCTCGCACTCGGACCTCATCGTCGAGCTCTCGTGGGTGCGCGACGCGTCTGCAGAGAGCAGTGAGCGCCAGCACTCACCTGCGAGCAGCAGCAGCAATAGTAGCCACAGTACGAATGGCAAGAAGCATGCGAGCGTCGTGACCGAGAGCGGCGTGAGCGTGCCGCTGTCGCTGCTCGGGCGGCCTAAGTTCAGTCTCTTCCAGCAAACGAGCCAGGCGATCATGGACAAAGTCCAGGAGCTCCTGCGCACGGCGCCAGCGAGCGCGACGCACCTCTCGAGCGCGTGCGAAGACGCTGCGAGTGAGAGTCCGACGCATGCAAACAACAGCAATGGCACTAGCAGTGACGCTGCGCACAGTCTCCACGCGAGCATGCTCGGCATTGAGCAGCAGCCGCCGCGACAGCGCAGTGGCCGCAACACGAGCAGTCCACACAAGCGCACGACGGCGCGCCAGACGCAGTCGCCCGTGGGCTTTCGGCTCGACGAGCAGCCGATTCCGGTCGCGACGCTGCACGACTTTCAGATTCGAGGTGCGCGCTCTTGTGTGTGTGTCTCTCTCTACGAGCGGCGCTCGACTGACTGACTGCGTGGCGCGTGTCTGCAGGCGGGAGCGAGACGTTTGAGCTCGTGGCCAAGCACTGGCGCAACGTGGCGATCACGGCCGTGTACTTCCCGCTCGTGGCGCTGCTGCTGCCCAAGTGGCGCCAAGTGCTGCGCGAGTTCAAGTCGGAGCGGAGCAAGCAGCTCGTGTACCTCATCAGCGGCGCCGGCATCCCGCGCAACGAGGCGCACTCGGTGCACGGCAACTCGACCGAGACGACCGCCAAGCTCCTCGGGCTCTTTGTGCAGCAGTACTACCCGCACGTCGACGTCATCCAGGTCCACTCGGGCTCCAACATCTTCCGCTTCGACGACAACGTCCAGTTCATGACGCGCGAGCTCCGGCCGCGCCTCGAAGCGCATCGCGAGGCGCTCGTCGACCGCTGCGGCGACGCCTGGAAGGCGCACTTCCACGTCACGATCGCGTACACCGACGGCCCGCCAGCGCGTCTGAGCGCGCTCAACGCGTCCTTGCGCATCTACCGGCCGTCGTACCTCCATCTGTGGCAGCTCAAGACGTTCTGGCACGAGCGACGCTTGAGCATGCGCGACGTCGACTTCCACTCGTTCGAGAACATTGAGGCGTCGCCGTGCGTCGCAGCGACGGACGCCGACGCGCTCACGCAGACGCTCGTGCGCGAGATGCGCGTGTTCCGCGACCAGTTCCTGCGCGCCGAGGGCGACGGCGAAGTCGGGCGCTTCTGGCTCCGCAAGTCGCGCAAGCCTGTGCTCGCAGTGCTCCTGGTCGAGAAGCCTGACGGCCGCGGCGGCAAGACGCTCGTGGTGCACCGCGGCATGAACTGCGAAGTGTCCATGCCCACGGGCTCGCTCTGCGCCGAGCGCAATGCGATCGGGAGCGCGCTCGCGAGCGACCCGACGCTCCAGCGCCGGTCCATGAAGATGATCGGCGTGCTGAGCCTCAACTTGGGCGGCGGCGCGGTCACGAGCGTCGCGACGACCACGACTGTGAGCCGCACGACGCTCACGGACGCAGTCGCAGAGACAGAGACAACGAGCACCACAGTCGCAGTCGCGCACGACGCATCTGATGAGCTCCCAGTAGCTACTGCCACTGCTATCGCCACTGCAGTGCAAGACGCCAGTGCGCCGCCTGCGCCATTGAGCGTGACAGTCGTGTCACCGCCACCAGCAACGAGTCCAAAGCGCCGGCGCCTCGAGAACAGCAACTACCAGAGCCCGCGCAAGCCCAAGCGCCCGCGGACGTTCTCGTGCGACGAGGAGTCGGTCGCACATGCGCTCGCAGTTGACGCCACGGACCGCAACCCACTCGCGCCGTGCGGCGCGTGCAAGGAGTGGCTCGTGAAGATCGCCGAGGCGAACCCAGCGTTCCGCGTCGTGACGTTTGAAAATTCGCGCTGCCGGAGCGTGTACGTGAACCAGATCATGTAGGTCGGTCCGAAGCAAAGGAGGCAATCATCTCCTTCAGTCTGTCCGTCTATCAGTCCATCCGTCTGCTGCGTTGACTGCGGGGATACGCCACGACGCTCAAGGAGAAGAGCTGCTGCTTGGTGATGTGGAGATGGTGGCTGGTGCTTCGAAGCGAACGCTCTCACGCTTTCGTGGCTTTGATGTGTGAGCGATGCGAGTTCGACGACATCGTCGCGTTCGTTCCGAGTTGGACCCATGTGCGAGCGGATAAGACGCGCATGTGCTGCTTCGAGCGTCCATTGCAAGTCAAAGGAGCAACCAAACCCATACGAGCAAAGCACAGACTCGCTCTTCATGCTCACATGCACACTGGCGCTGCTGCTTGGAGAAGGCACTCGTGTACGCGACTCGCAATGTACACGCGCCGCCCGACTCGACGAGGACAACGACGACAAACTTCAATGAGGCCCAGTGCCTCTCTTCTTCTCTTCTCTCCCAAGGCGAACCACTCGAGCAGACACACTCGAGTCTCGAGTGCGAGAGGATGGATCGAGACCGACAATTTTCAAGCGAGAGATGGTGGTGGTGGTCGTGTGAAGCAGACACAGCGACGGCAGTGGCAGTGCTGCAATGGTGTCATCACCACGTGGCGCGCTCGCTCTGCTTGGATCCAAGACGCACGCAGAGCGAGTATCGGACGCTAGCCGGAGTGAGCGTGAGCTGCTGCTGCTTGAGCCGAGCCTCGAGCGTGTTTGAGCGCAAGTGAGCGAGTGAACCATCTGGAGACGCCATACAGCAGCCACTCTGCTCGCCAGCAGCAGCAGCAGCAGCAACATCAGCTCAACAGCTCAACGCACTTCATCACCAGTGGCAACAGCAACCGCACCAGCATGAATAAATCAAGGCTCTCACCATCTGCATCCGAGACAAGCAAGACGACATCTCTTGAACACGCACACGCACACAAAGCGACGACCCAAAGCAAGCATGCATGCAGGACAGAGCGAGAACGCTCACACACACATGACCACCGCACTCGTTTACTTTGAGCAATGCTCGAGCTTGAGCTCCTCGAGTTCGATGCTCGAGAGAGACATCGAGTGAGCGAGCGAGTCAGCATCGCCTATAATAGGCGCACACATACTGTAGGTGTCTTGTCGCCAACAATAGTGGGATTCAAGTTGCTCTGAATAGAGCGCGGTGTCCTGTCTTTGCACCGATTGAGTGTTAGAAAGAAAGGACAGCTGCTGATGGCCTAAAAAAGGACGCTCGCTCTCAAAGCTTTGTCGTGTGTGTTGTTGTTGTTGTCGAGCAAGCCGAGCAAGTGCAAGACGCTCGTCCAGCAGTGCTGCCAGTTGCCAACTCGCGCTCGACGACGACAACAACAGCGGCGCGCACACACCAACACAACAAGCAAACAATCACACGCACACCTGCCTGCGCACTTGGTCACGACGCGAACGCACGTGAGCAACTGCACGTCGCCACTATCGGTGGCCGATTCTTAGCATAAGAGTGAAAGCCTGACAGTAACAACGCAGGGCAGCCCAGGACGATTGTAGAGTTGTATACAATAGGCACACTCAGAAGTGTAAAGTGCACGACAAAAGTCTTGGAAATTTTTTGTTTCATTTCAAATATTTTTGATTTTCATCGGACAGAGCTGCAATGAAGCTGGATTAATAGCGCAATTAAATACGGTTCGAATGCTATATGTCGATCATCGAAATACACAGTGTAGCCAGCACAATGGCAGAAAATGTCATTTTCGAAATATTTCAACGATGCGAGAATAAATGGAGAGGCGTGGTAAGATTGGTATCAAAATTGTAATTGTGGTCAAACGAGCTCGAAAACACGTAATTTAGATAGAACACATTGCGTACACCAAGCGAACAAATTTCCAGTGCCTCCGAAGCTGTTTTGCGATGACGGCGTGGCAAGAGATGACGGCGAGCGACGTCGCAACTATCCTCGACCTTCGAGGCCAAGGCGAGAGGCTGCAGGCGATTGCAACGCGTGTGCAGCGCAGCGTATCGACTGTGTCACGCGTCATCAACGGCGAGAGAGCCTCGAAGACCAAACAGCGCACGGGAAGGCCTCGAAAAGTGTCTGAGCGTGAGGGCCGGCGGCTGGTGCGCGCGGTCACGACGCGAAATGAGAGCGCCTCTCAAGCCCGAGCGAGTGTCGGTGTTGACGCATCGGTGCGCACCGTGCAGCGCGTCCTCCATGCACACCCTGACGTGTCTTGGAAGAAGAAGAAGCGGACGACGGTGATGACCAAGATGCACCAAAAAGGACGAGTCGCATGGGCGAGCGAGAGAGCAGCTTGGGGCGCGAGTGAGTGGTCGCGTGTCGTGTTTAGCGACGAGAAGAAGTGGAACATGGATGGGCCGGATGGCTTGCAGTTTTACTGGCATCGCGCGGGGCAGCCAGAGCGATGCGCCGTGAAGCGTCACAGCGGTGGAGGATCGGTCATGGTCTGGGGCGCATTCTCTGCAGCCGGCAAGTCGGAGCTCAAGTTCATTGAGGGCGGCCAAGACGCGCAACGCTACACAGAGACGCTTGCCACGCACTTGCTGCCGTTCTTACGCGCGCACCACGAAGAAGGGCACGTGTTTCAGCATGACAACGCGCCGTGTCATCGCGCTCGACTTACTCAAGCATGGCTGCAGACGAGCAACGTGACGACGATGAGCTGGCCAGCGATGTCCCCGGATCTCAATCCGATCGAGCACCTCTGGGGCATCCTGACGAGAACCGTGTACGCGCACGGTCGCCAGTTCTCATCGCAGCAAGAGCTCAAGTCCGCCATCACCCAAGCGTGGCGCGATCTCGACCACTCAGTCATTGCCAACTTGGTTGCATCGATGCCCAAGCGCTGTGCAGCTGTCCTCGAGCGCAAGGGAGCGTTTATTACTAGTTCGTAAGCTTCAAACGCAGCGTCCTCACCTTCAATACCAATCTTACCACGCCTCTCCATTTATTCTCGCATCGTTGAAATATTTCGAAAATGACATTTTCTGCCATTGTGCTGGCTACACTGTGTATTTCGATGATCGACATATAGCATTCGAACCGTATTTAATTGCGCTATTAATCCAGCTTCATTGCAGCTCTGTCCGATGAAAATCAAAAATATTTGAAATGAAACAAAAAATTTCCAAGACTTTTGTCGTGCACTTTATATTCGCGTGCTTTCGCCAGTTAACATCATTCCCACTCACAAATCTTACGCTATTTATATTCGCCGTGTGCGCCAGTAGAGTTGGCAGCCATCAGGCCGTCGAGCGACCGCTTCCTCTCGTCTGTAAAGACGATGGAGCTTCAGTCGGTCTTCTCGGCAAGCCGCACACTTAACTTCGCCAGTTAAGCTCCGAACAAATTTGAGCGATCTATTTCCCTCTACCATTACGTTGTCCCTCTGCGTCAAGGACGGCGTCTTCAGCATCGTGTAACGGGATGTTACAGAGTGCGATCCACCTCCGGGTGTGGGCCACACATGGGAATGTGATACACCAATTTATGTGTACCACCCATATTTGGTGTGGCCCACTCCACACCAAACTTCAAGCACAGCGACACGAAAGGTCGCTGTGACGCATGAGCTTTAAGACCGCTCATTGGTTAGGAGGCACTCAGTGTCTAGCCAATCAGAGTAGGAGGTCTTAGGTTTTAGTTTTTCTTTTAAGTGCGAGCTGCTGAAAGCTCGCACACCAATCTCACTCTTCTTTTACCTACGATCGTACCTTTCCGTCTTCTTCTTCGTCAGCGAGACATTCTCGCCGATGCATACAAACTCCAAGACAAGCGTAGTCTTTGCGGTGCAAAGACTACGAGACGCTTCCTCACGCAGTGCTGTCTCACAGGAGGGCCCGTGACACATCGACACAAGTTTGCACTGTCGTGTATGTCGACGAAATGCTGTTATGCGTGGCGGAGAAGCGGGCGCGTTGCACCGCATCGCCGAGCGATGTTGTGCTCACACACCATGTGAAGAGTCGCCGATATATCGGGCGTGCTGGTGCTCGCGGCTTTGGGTCCACCTACGTTGGCAAGATGGGCATCTGGCCCTTTGTCATGTACGAGCCATGAAGCGATTGAGCAAGAACCAACAAGCTGGAACGCTGGTGCCGCCGTGCGTGAGCGTCACCAATGCGATATACTGCAACATGATTGTAACCAAGCTGCTGCCTGTGTGTTATCGGCTGTGGCTTGGGGCGCATTGCATTATCCAACAGTACAACGCACCGGTGCACATTGCACCAGATGACCCAGAGCCGCAAGACACATCGAGAGCGTCTTGAGTGTGTAATAGACCACCATGTCAGCAATCATATAGCGAGACACGGTGTGTTTACAAGGACAGAAGCACACATGAGAGTAACTTCGCCCGTACCACGCACCCTCGGTCAATGTAATTCCCCGACGCCCCAACAGAGCCAGAAATGTTTGCTTTTCGTCATTGACCTATCACTTGACAACAGTGTTAACCTTTCGGAGTCTCTGTGTCCATCCTCTTCTTGTGGTCCGTGAATGTGCGGTTTCGTTATGAGACGATAAGCTCGCAGAGATTCGAGGTTGACGTCGAGTACGACACGTCTGGGGAGACATCACAGCGCGCCACCTTGCGCTTTTTGAGAGCTGATCTGACGATTGTGGAGAAGCTGGGTCCGTCAACCTCGAATCTCGAGTCACTCGGTCCATTCTCGTGTTGCGGTCCGGCAAATGTGGTTTGGTTGTGAGAAGATAAACTCGCAGACATTCGAGGTTGGCGCCGCGTAAGAAACGGGAGGAAAAGCATCGCGACTCGCCACCTTGCGCTTTTTGAGCGCTGAGCGCACCATACTCGTCTTCCTTGTTGCCATTCACGTCGGTGTCGGATAAAGGGGAACACTGCTAGAACTGGGTCGAAGAGCCTGCGTGCGACCGAGAGCGTCAGCATTGGTCGTCGCAGATCCTTGGTTATCCCGCCAAGGCCTTCCGGTTTATCAGGCGGGTTCACGCCGTCTGTGCCCTGACTACGTGTGAGCAGCAGCAGCTTATACTCATTAGCATTGATGGGGCTGCGGTCGAGGTTCTTGATCGTCGCTTGCAGCATACACTGCGCCAGCATACTGTACACGCTTGGCCAACGGGTGACGTTGCGTATCACAGGGGCGTGATCAGAGACGTTGCGCAGCCTTGCGCGCGTTTGAGAGGGCAGAGCATTTTTATGATCTCGTGGGTCTTGTCAAGCAGATTGGAGCACTGAAATAGGTGGTCTTTCAGAGCCAAATAAAAGAACGCAGTGTACAGCAAAAATGTTACAGATCGTCGTTCAATGCAGCGATTGACATCGCAGTTGTCCCTGACTATAAACGCAACCGCTTCCCTCTCAAGCCAGGCACTGATGTCCCTGCACATACTCGGGTACCAGATCTACGTTGTAGGTCCTACGAGAATGTCGGCGGCGTCCTTCTTGTACGTGGGGTGGCGGCGCTGGGGATGCAAGATGACGTTGATGTACCCGTTGGAACTCTTGATGACTGTGGCATGTTGTACACCAAGAACTCGCCTTTCTTGTCACCGCGCTGTCATGAAGGTGGTAATGGTAACAGTAATGTTGGGGTAGTGGTTTACGCAGCATGGAGAAATATGAGAATGACACATGCAGAAGATGTTGGTCGATCGTGCTGCGCTGGACGTTGAGATTGTAGTGTGCATGTGTACAACAACTCACAGTTGGCGGTGTCGGTAAACTGTTCATTTACTTGAGCGACGGCCAATGGCAGATTGAATATATTTTCTACCAATGTTATTAGGACACTTAGTGTCTTCTTTGAACACTGAACAAGTGAGCACTGGCGCCTCCTGTCAAACTCAACTGGTTACGCGCTCGTCGCCGCTGCATGGCGCATCGATCAATGCAAAGTACAAAATGATTACAACAACTACTGGCATATGAATATATCAAACGCGACGCTCGCGAGAGAAGGATGAATCGTTCGAGCTTGGTCTACTCTGATTCGTAGTTGTGACTATTGACAAACTCCCAAACTCGTTTGAATGTTTTGGAACGGAGTTGTGTATAACAGTGATAGTATATATCATATATTATTGCCAATTCATCAAAAATCCTGAACACGTGCAGATTGTATCAGCAATTCGGTTACAGAGGTATAGAATCATCTCTACCATATAGTTAAACACCATCGAAACGATCAATATCTCCATCATATATCCATCAAACCAAACAGTTCGTGCTGTGAAACCCGTACTGCACTCAAGCGCTTCTGTGTTTTCGCAACGTGTAGCCATCATTCATTGATCATTCGCGAGCATTCACACGACGCACGACGGGAAGCGACAAGCTGAGTCTAGAAACCGTCCAAGCTTTGAATGTCCATTGGGTGCACGTGTAGTGATTTTCAAAGCCACCTCCTCAAGTCCATGAGAGATCTGACGGTTTCGAAACAGATTGTCGTTTTGGATTCTGTCATTGTCTGCCAGCCAGATTAAAAGTATATACGTTCCGCTCGGAACTCGCGCTGGCGCACGTTGCGGCGGGGTTGTCCCGGGTCATCTTCAAGAGCGTCCGGGCTGTGCCGCTCGCGTGCTCTACCATGCCAACGGGTCGACGTCAGCGGCGGCTGCTGGTGCTTGTAGATAGCCGTTGGGCTCCGAGTTCCCTGCAGGATTGCGCGTACGAAAAATGGCGGAGGCGAGAAACAGCCCCAGTGGCTCCGCTGCCTCGCAAAAAACGCGACAAAGTGAGCAAGGTTGCGCTGGTACAAGGTCAATACGGGGTCTCTCGCCTCGGATGGCTTCCCTGACAGTCGTAGTACACGAGTTTCAGACGAGGGTTGATGATGGTCGTGGTGATATACCACTCTTTCGACACCTCACCATACTTGTACAGTGTCACAAATCACGAAGCCGATGGAAATCCGCTTCGTCTGGAGGTGCTTTGTTGTAACGCCAATCATTGATGCTAGCTGCGACAATTGTCGTCACGGAAGTGACTTAGTGAAGAGACCCCCGGGTAGTTAGCGCTCTGGACTTTGTGACTAGGCTTAGACCGAGGCTGTAAGTCCAAGTACAAAGTGGTACTTCATCTCGACGGGTCTTGTACGATGACTGAACTGACCATTACCGTGTAACTTGATGAGTTGTCCGTACAAGCAACATCCGTGGCACTGTTGTTGGCACGATCTCCATCAGGATGTCCATCAGTGCCTTACTTTTCATCGACATTTCACAAGCAGTGATGTATTTGGCTTCAACATTCGGCTGCTGTCAGATGTTATATTACCCAAAAACGATGTCGGAGAAACCACATGACGTACTTTACAGCGATGTGTATGGTCGAAAAAGGTGGAGAGCGGGATGGCTGTTTTCTTGGGCGCGATACAGGAAGCACGCAAAGTGGCATCATATACTAGTAAAAAGCCAAACATGCATCCACAGCAAGAGAATACATATGAACGTCGTGAAGAATGTGAAGTCTATCGAGCATTTTCATCGTTGTTGTAGTGTTTGTGGTTGAGTAATCATGAGAGATGGGAGGCAGCCAATGTATACAAACATATATACATAAATGACAGCAAAACAGCTCTGTTCCAAAATAAGGATTCACAAAGTTCGACAAATACCATCTTATGTTGCTGTTGGTATGGGTAGTAGTTATCAATAGACCAGTTGTCATAAATACCACAGAACATGAATCGTACAACTGACAAAAGCAGGTCAAATAACGCTCCAACTTGAAAGAAAACACCGTAATTTTGTGACAGATCAGTATGTACCGCAGTAGATGAATCATTGCAAAAAAGTATCATGACTCAGCAATGTGGAGAAGTAATGAACAATTTGTACTTTACACCAATCAAACTCACTTTATGTCATGAGCAGTGCGCAAAACACTGTTCTTGGCACTATGTTTGTTAAAAGGGCAGGTGTTCAGCATAAGAGGGTGTAGATCTGGTTGTAGATCTGGTTGTAACCTTTTTCGGGCCTGAATCGACAAGTTTGTTTCAAAATGAACAAAGAAATGGTAGAAATAGAGCGGTTTGACACACTCTCACGTTGTTTGCGCTCTTTGGCATGTAAAATCACATACGCTACGCTTTCTCGAAGCTGTTGTGATTGATTTTCTTGTCTTTTTTGTTGACAGCACAAATGTATGGTGGTGAAAAAAATACATCCAACATGCTTGCAATGATCAACGCAAGCCATGTATGCACGCGCAATGACTTCAAACGCATTGAAATAGCCCACAAGACACGTGTGAATGTATGGGCTAACTTTTTGTTGTTGTTTGGTGGCGTAAGAGTCGTTATTCAGTCAGATTCTGCTATTTGACCAGATTTTAAGACCCAGATTGTAAGACCAGATTGTAAGAAAATAATCACTTGATTTTTGTATGCATTAAAAACCGGTTTTTTGTATGTGAGCCATATGACGCCCTGTGTATTTTGAATTGCCAGATACAGCATCTGGGAGCTATTTTGGAGCTAAACCACATATCCAAACAACGCGTCTAGATTCCAAGAAAACTGATTGAGATACAGACCCATTCGTAGGTGGATCTAAAAATCTGTCCAGAAGTGTATATTCACTCAAAAGTGAAAGTGCACAGTGTGTATTGCACCAGTTCCTGGTGCGATAGTTCGAATTCGAGAAGCGAACGTGACAGGAGTGAAGCAGCAGACCAAGAGAAGCTCACGCTCGATCTAGCAAACCGCCGTAGCTCGTCAATTTAGCTGTGACCCGCGCGTTTGGATGCGCAAACAAGCGTTTGCTCAAGAGCCGAGGCGAGAGAAGCCCACAAAGGGAGGGCGAGAGTCAGTCTCGAGCTCAGGTCCAGATCTAATGAACGCGCATACAGCGTCTAAGGCTTTATCTACAGCTTGTGGCCGCGCGTGCGAAGCCCATGCTGTGCATTGTGCATACACGCTTGTAGATACAATCCGGATCGAAAGAGAGAGAGAGAGTGAACCGCGAGTGACACGGGACATATTCGTGCTTGCGCGCATGTGTTTGTACGACACTTTTTGTGGTTGGCGACCCACTAGAACCAGACATTTCGACTGATCTGATCTATACAAACTCAAGCTAGAACCAGCGTCTGAATGTATTGGGCCCTCTTAGACTCGGATATTTCTAAAGTTATACAGCGAATGCCACATACAATGTCGAAGCAGGCAAAGGGCGGAACAGCAGCAGCCATTTGAAAGCAAGCAGACAGGCGCGCAGATATACAGATCTGATCTGATGTGTTGAATGACAGTTGATATTGTGCATAATTGAAAACCTCAGGTGCCAGAGTATACAACCGTATAACGGTATGCGCACACTTCTCTAAATGTATGATTCTGATTGCGTTCATCCGGATAAAGATCTCATTTCTAGTCGGTTTCAATTGCTTGCACCTCGTATAATGGCTGCTTGTCTTTGACAAATCGAACGGCAGGGTCCACACAAAAGGCCATTTTATCATTTGATTTGACACTCGGCTCTATCGACGACGCACGCACAGCACAGCGTCGAGAGCCATTTCGCGTGAGTGCAAGTGCTCGCTGCGTTGTCACCGCCACTTTCGCTCTCGCCGGCTCGCTGACAAGCGTATTGCCACACGCGACCGCGCACAAGACGCACGGCTCGTTGTTCGCACGCTTGACGTCAAGACGCGCGGTCCGCACATGAGCTCGCTGCACGCGCAGAATGAGCGCGACAGCACTGCTCACAGCGCGAGAGAGGAGCGCACGCCGCTGTTAGCGCCGTCGAGCGACGCCGCGCCGCCTGATCTGGCGCCAGTCGGGTCGCCTGTGCTGGCCTCGATCGCAAACATGCAAGCTGCGCTCTCGAGCTTGTCGTCTGCAGGCTCGGCCGCGTCGTCGCCGCGCCAGTCGCCTGCGCTCCAGCCGCTTGCGCTGCCACCGCCGGCTAGTAGTCGCAGCGGCAAGGCCTTGCGCATCGGTCTCGATGCTGCAGTCGTGCACAACCAGCAAAAGTGGAAGCGCCTCGCAGACATCAGTGATGACAACTCGACTGCGAAGGACATGGCGAGCGAAGTGCAGCTCGAGTTCATGCAGCACCGCAAGCGCGACCGCGAGCAGCGCCAGCAGCAGCAGCGACACTTGCAGCTCCAGCACCAGAGCGCGCTCGACGACGCGCTCGACCTCGAAGACCCGCAGACGCCGACGACGCCGCTCACGAGTCGCAGCAGCGCGCACCACCGGTCTGCGACGACTGCGTCCGAGACGCCAATGCCGCTGCTGGGGCTCGGCGCAGCGACGATGGAAGCAGACAAGTTCCTCATTGCCGCGGCGTTCGTGCGCGACGGCATCCACGGCCGCAAGATCGGCTACCGACTCGACCGCACGGCGCTCTTTCTCAACGACCTCTTCCACTCGGAGTCGTACCGCGGGATCTACATGCTCGTCGCGGCGATCTCGTGTCTCCTCGCGTTCGCCGAGGAGCCAGGGACGTTCAACGACTACGTCGCAGTCGACATCGTCTGCCTCGTGATGTTCAGCATCGACGTCGCGCTGCGGTGGTACATGAGCTCGGACGAGACGAAGCGCAAGTTTGTGTCGCGTCAGCCGTGGGCGTACGTGCGCATGCTCCTCATCCTCGTCACGGCTGTCGACATGGCGACGCACGCCGCGTTCCCACTATGGAACCCGCACCGGTACGCGCGCGCACTGCGTCCGTACTTCCTCATCACGCGCGGCCGGAACATCCGCATCATCTTTGCGAGCTGCTTGCGCGCGCTGCGCGAAGTGATCGTGATCCTGCTGCTCATGGGCTGCCTCATCGGCTTCTTCGGGCTCCTCGGCTTCCTCGTCTTCTCAGACTACTCGAACGCCGCAACGGCGCCGTTCTTCCTCTCGTTCCACTCGTCGCTCTATACGATGTTGCTCATCCACAACTGCCTCCCGTACATGGTCAAGAGCATGTACCCGTACTACGTCCGGACGCACTGGAGCGCGCTCTTCTTCATCGTCTTTGTGCTCTTGACGAACCTCTTCCTCATGAAGCTCACGATCGCCGCGTCCTATCGGTCGTACAAGCAGCACACGGAGAAGATGCTGTACAAGCGCCTGCAGAAGCGCAAGGCCGCGCTCTTTGCCGCGTTCGAGATCCTCGCACAAGACGTCGACGTGATCGACGACGTCCGCATCGCAGGCGCGAGTCAGACCCAGAGTAGCTCGAGTCCTGGGCATCGCGGGTCGCTCGCGCGCGGCTCGTCACGGTACTTTGGCAACGAGCGCACGCCGCTCACGCCAGGCGCGTCGCGCGCCGTGTCGTTCAGCTACAGCGTGTCAGTGCTCGGTCCGCCGTTTGCGCCGCGACAGCTCTCGATCGAGTCGTGGATCCGCCTGTGCGAGCACCTGAAGCCGCAGTGGAGCAGCACGGAGGCACGGCTCGTGTTCAACACTGTTGACGTCGAGCACATTGGGCGATTGGACCTGAGCGACTTCTACCAGCTCTGCTCGCTCTTGAACGTCAAGGTCGAGCGGTCGTCATCGACGAAAGACAGTCTCCTGCGCAAACTCTTCACGTCTGCGCGGTACCACCGCATCAAGAAGATGCGTCTGCGCATGCGCAACGTGCTGCTGCACGAGACGCTGCTCTTTGGCAAGTACCCGGTCGTGATCGCGGAGCTCGTCGTCGGCGTCCTCATCTGCCTCTCGGTGCTCCAGGCGATCCAAGTGAACAACATCGAGCTCGCGTTCTCCGTGAACCGGTCGTGGCGCCTCCTCGGCTTCGTGCTCCTCATCCTCTTCACGCTCGAAGTCGCCGTGAAGCTCTTTGCGTTCGGGCGCCTCGAGTTCTTTGCGCGTCCGTTCTGCAAGCTCGACCTCGCGATCGTGAGCGTCGGCTGGGTCTTCTACGCGCTCACGAGCGTGAAGGAGCCGTCGAGCATCTCGCTCACGTTCTACGACCTCGCGCTCGCGGTGCGGTCGCTCCGGATCCTCAAGCTCCTCAACATGTTCCCGCCGTTCCACGAGATCCTCTGGACCATGAAGCGCATCGCAGCGCTCATCATGCAGCTCCTGCTCGTGATCTTCTGCGTCATGTACTCGTTCGCGATCTTCACGCAGGCCAACTACGGCGTCGCACTGCGCGCGTTCCCGCCCGAGAAGCAGGCGCTGTCGCCCAACTGGTACACAGTGCGCGACGAGTTCCAAGTCGACACGTTCGAGCAAGCGCTCGTGACGCTCTTTGGCGTCGCGAACCTCGCTGGCTGGGACATGGTCATGGACGCTGCGCACGCCGTCACGAACGACGACGCGACGTACGTCTTCTTCTTCAGCTACCGCATCACGATGGCGAACATCCTGCTGCCGATCTTTGTGGGTTTCCTCGTCGAGAGCTTCGTCTCGAACGCCAAGGCCGTCGAAGAGACGTACCAGACGTACGTCGAGGCCGCGGAGCACGAGAACCAGCGCGAAGAGGACGCGCTCGCAGTGCTCCAGAGCAAAGAGCACGCGAGCGGTGTGCCAGGGTCGCCCGTGTCGTGCTCATCTGACGGCGAGCTGCGCATCAAGTACCAGCGCCGCGGGAGCCTCGTGCACAATCAGATGTTCGACGCCGTGAAGATCTCGGACGTGAGTCGCCTCACGCTGCTCGTGGAGAAGAAGGACGAGGAGATCGCGACGCAGGACCGGACGATCCGGCAGCTCGAGAGCAACGCGCTCGCGATGCAGAGCCGCGCGGGTGCGTCGCAGCGACTGCTCTTGCAGTACGAAGCCAAGATGGAGGAGCTGAGCGCTGTGCTCCAAGAGGCGAAAGAAGAGATCGTGCGGCAGCAGCAGCAGCTCCAGGACATGCAACGACAGCAGCAGCAACAGCAGCAGCAGCGGCCGTCATTGCTCTCGTCGTCTGGTTCCTTGCGTCGCACGTCGTGGCGCGTGTGGAATCCGTGAGACAGCGTGCGTCCTGTGCTGGATGCGATAGATCGTAGGTAGGTTGGTAGGTTGGTAGGTTGGTAGGTAGAGCGAGTGGCAATGAACCAGTCGGTCGGCAGGACGCGAGAGAGAGAGCGAGAGCAAGACGCGCGCAATGCCAGGCACTGGTGATTGATTGCTGAGTGCTCGCTCAGGAGTGTCGCTGTGGTCTCTCGGCAGGTGTGCATAGGCTCCTGCTGGTTCAGGCTGCTGTTCACATTGGCAGCACCAAACACACGCGTCGCTCAACTCAGGCTCAACTCAGGCTGCTTGGTGCGCAAGGGCAGTGCTGACTACGACCACGACCACCAGCCAGTCATCGGGCTTTTCCCAAAACAGGGACCCAAATCGAGCTGAATTCCCACGACAAGGACCTTTCCCACAACAGGGACCGTGGTGTGGTACACACAGAATACCATAAAAATTATATATGGTATAGTTCTCCATAAACACATAATGTGTATTACGATTCGCTAGTTACGATGCTAAGGCAATACCTAGATCTAGTACAAGATCGAGCTAAAAAGAGTGAGCAGAGCTAGAGCTAGAGCTAGAGCTAGAGCTAGAGCTAGAGCTAGAGCTAGAGCTAGAGCTAGAGCTAGAGCTAGAGCTAGAGCTAGAGCTAGAGCTAGAGCTAGAGCTAGAGCTAGAGCTAGAGCTAGAGCTAGAGCTAGAGCTAGAGCTAGAGCTAGAGCTAGAGCTAGAGCTAGAGCTAGAGCTAGAGCTAGAGCTAGAGCTAGAGCTAGAGGTTTTTTGGACGCTCAGAATAGTGAGCGCATTATATATATAGTCCTTGTACGTGGAGGAAACGGTTCACACGCTCAGGTGTTCTTGCGATGTTTGTACTCTTAAAGAGGCCATGACCGACAACAGTGAAGGCGCACCTGTGCGCGCGGCGATCAACATGATGGAGGCATACGGATGCGTCACTCCCGTCGTTGGAACAAGGTTCGGCACGATGCGCGAAGCGACACTGTTCATGAGCGACTACAGCTTAAACCAGGGCGCCAGACGAAAATAATGCCTGGCGGCGGAGGCAAGATGGCGACGTACGTGTGCGCAGAGCAGCTCGAACTTCGTCGAGAGCGACAGCGCCGCGACGATCACAAGCGGCTTGCGAACCGCCAGTCCAGCCGAAATGCTGCGATGCGCGGCGACGCAGTTCATGCGTGCAGTTCACAAGCGCACAGAGTCTCTCGACAAGTGGAGTCGACAAGAGCGCACACTCACGCCGTTCGCAAAGGCTCTTTGGGACTGCGAGCGCTCAAAAACCGGTTTATACGGGGTGATCCTGAGCTCGACGTCGGTTGTGTACGTCGACTCGTCGAGCAACGAGCCGGGCCGGCGAGTCGACCTCGACGCGATGTCTTGCTCGTGCGCCACGAGTGACATGCTCCAGATTCCCTGTCGACACAGTTCTCTGGTCAAGAACGTGATCTCCTCTCCAAATGCCATCGATCGTACCTCGTGCGATCGTTTCACTCCGCGTTCGATGGACGCAGGGTCGACTTGCCTTTGGAAGATGGCTTGATGCCGACGCAAGAGATCAAGCCTACTGTGGCTATCAAGCGCCGAACGAAGCCGCAGACCCGTCGCTTCGAGGTGCCGGAGAGTCCGCAGGTGGTAAGACCCATCGCCACAAAGGCCAACGTCGCCTTGACGCAGACCGACACCGTGACTCGAGCTTCGCCGCATGCGCTCTCGATGTCAGCTCAAGATCATCGAGTGATAGCGAGGAAGACGGCGAACCAGACCATCGCTTGAGCGTTGAGTTTCTTTTGTCGTAACACGACATCTTCATTCCACTCACGCGCTTGCCGAGACGCTGCGATCGCTGCTCGCAGCAGCCTCTCTCTTGCTACTCGATTTGACTGTGTTCGTGCAATAGAGTGACAGTGTTGCAACAGAACGAGTCGCAGTTAGTTCACCACACACAGCAGCAGCAGAGTGGCCACACGGTGCACGACTTGTGAACGGACCTCATGGTGGCGCTATGGTGCGCGCTGCTGCGCTTGCCGAGACGCTGCGATCTACTCGATTTGACCACACTGAACAGGCCACAGCCTGTTCAGTCGGATATGTGTGTCACACCACGGTCCCTGTTGTGGGAAAGGTCCTTGTCGTGGGAATTCAGCTCGATTTTGGATCCCTGTTTTGGGAAAAGCCCCCAGTCATCTCGATCTCTGGTGGTGCTGCTGATCATCCGTCGCAGATAGCGAGCGCCAGAGGCTGAGCAAGAGCGCCTGGGCACTGCAACGCTTGCACAAAGGGTGTCGCAGTTCACGTGCGCGCACATCGCTGTCGCCCTGTCGCAATGGAGTGCGTGGCAACTCCAAACGCTGCTGCTCGAGTCCACGTGAAGTTTCAAGCTCGTCGTTTGCTCGAGCACAACTTGCTTCGAGTCATGCGCTCCACTGCACACCAACGCTTTGTTGACTTGATGGACCTGTGCTTGGTCGTTCAAGATACAGCTCGACATCAGAGAGCAACAACAGCCTCCTGTGAACGTGTGCGGCTCGATCTCCTCGCGGCAAGCGCGACACAAGCAAGCAAGCAAGCTGGTGATCGTGGATCTGTGCTGTCAACACGTCACATTGTTATTGTTGCCGTCGTTGTACTTTGCCATGAGTATCTTGGATATCGTATGCAAGCGTGTCAATCGTATTCTATCTAATACACGAATATTGAATCAACTAAAATAGGCCGCGCACACGACAACAGCTCGCCAGCACCTATTTTAGCCCGTTGTGCGTCTTTGTCACAGATTCTCGCAATCTCGCTTGGAGACGATACATACTCAAATTAGACTCAAATTAGACCCACTTTGGTCGGAAAGAGAACACATAGCAAACACGATTGCAGCTGATGGTGTTCTCTTGAACACGTCTTCTTTATGCGGGCTTGGACGTGCTCGCGAATTGGACGCGCCCGAGCCTTTTTCAACTCGACGTGCACGACGACCACGGTGTATGCGCATGTTGTGCTTGCCGCTGTTCACTCGCGCGACGACATCGAGGTTGAACTTGCTGTGTGAGCGAGAGAAATCAAGTCGCTTTGCTGTTGTGCGGTCGAGAGTGTCAATTGACAGCGCGACAAAATTGAGGTAGTTGATCCTGATTGGTCTCCTCGATAGCTATAAAACCGTGGGGTTGTGTCTATAGGAACGTATAGCTATCGAGGAGACCAATCAGGACCCTCGGTCTTATCTTCAAGATGCAATCTACTGAGGAGACAATTCGAAAATAGTATACTCATAGAAAAAGGCATAGTACGCGCTGATCAGCGCGTGACGCGCTCGAGTCAGCAATAACAACTCCCCCGCTTTTTGCACTACTTCACGTCCAACAGACGCAAGTGCTCCGATTGGCGCATTCGTCCTCACGTGGTGGTGTTAAACCGGCGCTCGTCGTCGATCGCTCAATGGACAGACGACGTCGCGCTTCATGCTGCCCTATGTGACGGTGCATGCTTGCGCTCGCGACGTCGCTACGCTGCTGCGTTGCCCGCACATGTGGTTGATCTGTGTCGCCACGGCCGCCGCGCGAGCGTTCCCTGAAAGGCCGCACACAAAACACAAGGCCGAGCCACCACGCGCGCGCGTCGACGGCAGGTCCTGACGAGAAACCGCGCTCTCTCTCGCTGTTCTCACGCGGACATCGCTCTTGTGGTCGCGTGCGCCAAGCAAGCGCTCGCTTGTTTAACAACAACAACTTGCATGCATGCAACTTGCCAAGCAGCACCACCTGAATGTGATTGTGTGGTATGGAATGACGACTTGTTTGCTCTTGTTTGCTCTTGTTTGCTCTTGTTTGCTCTTGTTCATCTCTACAACTCCTGCTACGTCCTTCTTGGTCTCTTTGACTATGCTACTACGACGACGCTACGTGGGTCTCTCTCTCTACGTGGGGATGGTCTACTTCTTAAATATCGTACACGCTCAGCTGTCGAGCAAGTCGCCAAGCGGGTGGGCGGTCGTGCACTCGATGAGCAGCGTGTGCGCAAACTGCTCGAGCAGCGAGCACCGCTCGTGCAAGTAGCTCAGCTCGAGTCGGTTGAACCAGCGGCTCGACGCCGTGAGCTTGCGCCACGCAGCGTGCGTCTCGCGGAACTCGCTGCTGCCGATCGTGCTCACGAAGCGCGCGAGGGCCGAGAAGCGGCGCCAGCGGCTAAAGTACCGACCGTCGAGCTGCGCCTCGACGAGGTACTCGGCGTGCTGCGCACCAGTCTTGCGCGACTCGACGATGCGGAAGCTCCGGATCTGGAGCTTCGCAGCAATGTGTCGGTGCGACGGCAGCACGCGCATCCACGCGTGGCGGCTCAGCGCGTACGGCGCGTCGTACACTGGACGCAGCGGCGGGAATGTCCGGCAGATCTCGAACGCGCCAGAGAGATCGCGGTTGAGTAGCGCCGAGTGGCTGCTGCCGCTGCGGCTGCGCGCGCTGCTGCTGTGTGGGTAGTGGCTACTCGGGAACGCCGGCATCGATGCGCGGCGCGCGCTGCCGAGCAGTCCGAGCCCAAAGTGCACGCTCTCGTCGTTCTGCTCGTCGAACTCGTCAAAGTCCTCGAACCAGCCCCAGGCAAAGCCGTCGCCGCTCTGGTTGTTTTCTGCGTCGTACTCGTCGTCGTCTTCGTCGTCGTGCGACGTCGACGCGTCGTCCGAGACTGGGAGCTCACGGTCTTTTGCGAGCGCGCCGACAAGTGCGCGCGACGGCGGCGTGAACGCCTCTTCGACGCCCGTGACCTGCTCGCGGCACACAGGGCAGCGCGTGCCGGACTGGATCCAACGCTTGATGCACTTGGCGTGGATGCGGTGGCCGCACTGCGTGAGCTGCGCGTCGACGTCGTCGGCTAGACACACTGGACACGTCTCGCCGAACTGCATCCCGACGTGGCGCGCGCGCTTCGTGATCTCGTCCGCGCGCGCGACGATCATCTGCCGCCGCGCAACGAGCTCCGGGTCATTCTGCTGCTCCAGGCTCTCGCTCTCATGCTCGGCGTCGGCGACCGACCGCAGTGACGCGCTGTTTGGGTAGTGGAACTGGTACTGCACGGTCGACGACTGCGGCGCGGACGCTGCAGCTGCTGTCGTCGTCATGCTGCTGCTGTTGTTCGTCGTCGCGCCGAACGCAAACGCGTGGATGTGGTGGTGCTCGTCGTGCAGCGGCTTGTCGCTCATGCTCTTGCGGAGTCCGCGCATGCTCGTCTTGCGGCGCAGCGCTTTGCTCTGGCTGCTGTTGTTGTTGCTGTTGCTGCTGGTGTTGTTCGTCAGTGGGTAGGCGGCGACGTGCTTGGGCGCGGCTGGCGTCGTCGATCGCGCATCCCAGCGCCAGAGCGACGCGGCCGTAGGCGAACCGACCGCGTTGCGCGGCGACTCGATCGTATCGATAGCCATCGTTCTCTCTCTCGCGCTCGCTCTCTGTTGCTGTGCTTCTCTGGGTGAAGAAGCGCTCCTTGCTCCTTGCTTTACTCACTCACAACTGGCGCGCGCGCGAGACGTTCGGTTGCATGCAACTGTGCGTGTGTCGTCGTCGAGCGCTGGACTGTTGCGTGCGTGTCGGTTTGCGCGTTCGCGTCGTGACCAAGTGCGCAGGCAGGTGTGCGTGTGATTGTTTGCTTGTTGTGTTGGTGTGTGCGCGCCGCTGTTGTTGTCGTCGTCGAGCGCGAGTTGGCAACTGGCAGCACTGCTGGACGAGCGTCTTGCACTTGCTCGGCTTGCTCGACAACAACAACAACACACACGACAAAGCTTTGAGAGCGAGCGTCCTTTTTTAGGCCATCAGCAGCTGTCCTTTCTTTCTAACACTCAATCGGTGCAAAGACAGGACACCGCGCTCTATTCAGAGCAACTTGAATCCCACTATTGTTGGCGACAAGACACCTACAGTATGTGTGCGCCTATTATAGGCGATGCTGACTCGCTCGCTCACTCGATGTCTCTCTCGAGCATCGAACTCGAGGAGCTCAAGCTCGAGCATTGCTCAAAGTAAACGAGTGCGGTGGTCATGTGTGTGTGAGCGTTCTCGCTCTGTCCTGCATGCATGCTTGCTTTGGGTCGTCGCTTTGTGTGCGTGTGCGTGTTCAAGAGATGTCGTCTTGCTTGTCTCGGATGCAGATGGTGAGAGCCTTGATTTATTCATGCTGGTGCGGTTGCTGTTGCCACTGGTGATGAAGTGCGTTGAGCTGTTGAGCTGATGTTGCTGCTGCTGCTGCTGCTGGCGAGCAGAGTGGCTGCTGTATGGCGTCTCCAGATGGTTCACTCGCTCACTTGCGCTCAAACACGCTCGAGGCTCGGCTCAAGCAGCAGCAGCTCACGCTCACTCCGGCTAGCGTCCGATACTCGCTCTGCGTGCGTCTTGGATCCAAGCAGAGCGAGCGCGCCACGTGGTGATGACACCATTGCAGCACTGCCACTGCCGTCGCTGTGTCTGCTTCACACGACCACCACCACCATCTCTCGCTTGAAAATTGTCGGTCTCGATCCATCCTCTCGCACTCGAGACTCGAGTGTGTCTGCTCGAGTGGTTCGCCTTGGGAGAGAAGAGAAGAAGAGAGGCACTGGGCCTCATTGAAGTTTGTCGTCGTTGTCCTCGTCGAGTCGGGCGGCGCGTGTACATTGCGAGTCGCGTACACGAGTGCCTTCTCCAAGCAGCAGCGCCAGTGTGCATGTGAGCATGAAGAGCGAGTCTGTGCTTTGCTCGTATGGGTTTGGTTGCTCCTTTGACTTGCAATGGACGCTCGAAGCAGCACATGCGCGTCTTATCCGCTCGCACATGGGTCCAACTCGGAACGAACGCGACGATGTCGTCGAACTCGCATCGCTCACACATCAAAGCCACGAAAGCGTGAGAGCGTTCGCTTCGAAGCACCAGCCACCATCTCCACATCACCAAGCAGCAGCTCTTCTCCTTGAGCGTCGTGGCGTATCCCCGCAGTCAACGCAGCAGACGGATGGACTGATAGACGGACAGACTGAAGGAGATGATTGCCTCCTTTGCTTCGGACCGACCTACATGATCTGGTTCACGTACACGCTCCGGCAGCGCGAATTTTCAAACGTCACGACGCGGAACGCTGGGTTCGCCTCGGCGATCTTCACGAGCCACTCCTTGCACGCGCCGCACGGCGCGAGTGGGTTGCGGTCCGTGGCGTCAACTGCGAGCGCATGTGCGACCGACTCCTCGTCGCACGAGAACGTCCGCGGGCGCTTGGGCTTGCGCGGGCTCTGGTAGTTGCTGTTCTCGAGGCGCCGGCGCTTTGGACTCGTTGCTGGTGGCGGTGACACGACTGTCACGCTCAATGGCGCAGGCGGCGCACTGGCGTCTTGCACTGCAGTGGCGATAGCAGTGGCAGTAGCTACTGGGAGCTCATCAGATGCGTCGTGCGCGACTGCGACTGTGGTGCTCGTTGTCTCTGTCTCTGCGACTGCGTCCGTGAGCGTCGTGCGGCTCACAGTCGTGGTCGTCGCGACGCTCGTGACCGCGCCGCCGCCCAAGTTGAGGCTCAGCACGCCGATCATCTTCATGGACCGGCGCTGGAGCGTCGGGTCGCTCGCGAGCGCGCTCCCGATCGCATTGCGCTCGGCGCAGAGCGAGCCCGTGGGCATGGACACTTCGCAGTTCATGCCGCGGTGCACCACGAGCGTCTTGCCGCCGCGGCCGTCAGGCTTCTCGACCAGGAGCACTGCGAGCACAGGCTTGCGCGACTTGCGGAGCCAGAAGCGCCCGACTTCGCCGTCGCCCTCGGCGCGCAGGAACTGGTCGCGGAACACGCGCATCTCGCGCACGAGCGTCTGCGTGAGCGCGTCGGCGTCCGTCGCTGCGACGCACGGCGACGCCTCAATGTTCTCGAACGAGTGGAAGTCGACGTCGCGCATGCTCAAGCGTCGCTCGTGCCAGAACGTCTTGAGCTGCCACAGATGGAGGTACGACGGCCGGTAGATGCGCAAGGACGCGTTGAGCGCGCTCAGACGCGCTGGCGGGCCGTCGGTGTACGCGATCGTGACGTGGAAGTGCGCCTTCCAGGCGTCGCCGCAGCGGTCGACGAGCGCCTCGCGATGCGCTTCGAGGCGCGGCCGGAGCTCGCGCGTCATGAACTGGACGTTGTCGTCGAAGCGGAAGATGTTGGAGCCCGAGTGGACCTGGATGACGTCGACGTGCGGGTAGTACTGCTGCACAAAGAGCCCGAGGAGCTTGGCGGTCGTCTCGGTCGAGTTGCCGTGCACCGAGTGCGCCTCGTTGCGCGGGATGCCGGCGCCGCTGATGAGGTACACGAGCTGCTTGCTCCGCTCCGACTTGAACTCGCGCAGCACTTGGCGCCACTTGGGCAGCAGCAGCGCCACGAGCGGGAAGTACACGGCCGTGATCGCCACGTTGCGCCAGTGCTTGGCCACGAGCTCAAACGTCTCGCTCCCGCCTGCAGACACGCGCCACGCAGTCAGTCAGTCGAGCGCCGCTCGTAGAGAGAGACACACACACAAGAGCGCGCACCTCGAATCTGAAAGTCGTGCAGCGTCGCGACCGGAATCGGCTGCTCGTCGAGCCGAAAGCCCACGGGCGACTGCGTCTGGCGCGCCGTCGTGCGCTTGTGTGGACTGCTCGTGTTGCGGCCACTGCGCTGTCGCGGCGGCTGCTGCTCAATGCCGAGCATGCTCGCGTGGAGACTGTGCGCAGCGTCACTGCTAGTGCCATTGCTGTTGTTTGCATGCGTCGGACTCTCACTCGCAGCGTCTTCGCACGCGCTCGAGAGGTGCGTCGCGCTCGCTGGCGCCGTGCGCAGGAGCTCCTGGACTTTGTCCATGATCGCCTGGCTCGTTTGCTGGAAGAGACTGAACTTAGGCCGCCCGAGCAGCGACAGCGGCACGCTCACGCCGCTCTCGGTCACGACGCTCGCATGCTTCTTGCCATTCGTACTGTGGCTACTATTGCTGCTGCTGCTCGCAGGTGAGTGCTGGCGCTCACTGCTCTCTGCAGACGCGTCGCGCACCCACGAGAGCTCGACGATGAGGTCCGAGTGCGAGATGTTGTGCACGAGGAACTCCATACTCACTCCCACTCGCTCCCGTGCGCGCGTCGCGAGCCTCGAGAGTGCGATCGCGCTCGTCGTGCGTGTGGGCGACGTCGCTCTTGTATGTGTATCGGTGTGTGTCTTGAGGCAAAACACGCTCACGAAGCAAAACTGGCAGCAAACGTCCTGGTTTCACTATGATGTCCGACACGCAATAATTCAAGATAGTGCAATAACCAAGTGAAAGCTGACAAACACTCACATGACGAACACCAAGTGGTGATCCTCAAGCGCCACAGATGCGGTCATCGCCTGCTCTCCACGACGCTCTTCGTGCGAGTCCTGCGCAGCTCATAGACAGACAAACCAACGACACTCAGTTCTATGACGGACGTGCACTTGGTTCGTTCATTCATACATTAGATCGTCTTCTTTGCGGTACTGTCACTCCACCACTCGCTACTCTCCATCTCACTCTCACTCTGCTCTGGTACATACATCACTCGCGTCTCCATCGCCGCTCAGCATCCGTCGGTCGTCAGTAGAACGAGTCTGTGGACATTGGATCGGTGATCGACATCTGCGACGACGACGATGGGTACGACGAGTCGCCGCCATGGGCAAGCAAGTGGCGCAGGACGTTCACGAGCTGCACGCTCGTCGGGCGGTGCTGCGGGTTCCCTTGGAGACACATGTCGGCGAGCTCGAGGATCGCGCGCGGGCAGTTGGGCGTGAACGTCGGGCGCACTTGACCGACCGCCACGAGCCGCAGGATCGCGTTCTCGTTCAGATCGACCGTGCCGTTCACGGCGTTCCAGTACGGATAGTCGTCCGTGTCGAGCTCATTGAGCACGACGCCGAACGAAAAGACGTCGGCGCGCTCGTCGTACTTCTTCCCAAGGAGCACCTCGGGCGCGATCCAGAACGACGTGCCGATGCCGACGGTCATGTGCGTGTCATCGACTGTCCACTCTCTCGAGATGCCAAAGTCGCTCAGCTTCGCATCGAGCGCGGCGTTCAGCAAGACGTTCTTGCTCTTGAGGTCGCGGTGGATGACCGTCGGCACGAGCGAGTGGAGGTACGCGAGCGCCTCGGCGATGTGGAGCGCAATGCGCATCTTGTGGGCGTCCCACGTCAGTGGCTTGTTGCTCTTCTTGTGGCTCTGGAGCACGTCGCGCAAGTCGCCTTGGTCCATCAGCTCGGTCACGGCCGAGAGGTTCTGGAGCGTGTCCCACGCCACGCCGATGAACTCGACGATGCGCGGGTGACTCAAGCTCGCGACGAGGCAGATCTCGCGCAAGAACGCCTCGACGCGCAGGATGTCCGTGTTGAACTCGGTCCGAATGCGCTTGATCGCCACTGGCCGGTTCTTGTACACGCCGCTGTAGACGACGCCAAAGCCGCCGCGGTTCACGCACTGCTTCACGACGACCTCGGTGTACGGGATGCGGTTCATGAGCAGCAGCGGGTCTTTCAAGAGCGCGTCGTCGATGATCACGACCGAGTAGTCCTGCGAGCCAGTTGACTCGAGCAGCGACAGCGACGCTGCGACCCGCGGCTTCGTGTCGCCCCAGAGCGACGCGCGCTTGCGGTACGCGATCGCTGCGGCGGCAAAGACCGCGACGACGACAGGGATGCCGATGGCGACGTACAGCGTACTGGAGCTCGACGAGCCGTCCGAGAGGACGCAGAACGTCACGCCGCTCGCCGCTTTGAGCTCGCCGCCTGGACACGCAGTCGGCGTCGACGAGGTCGCGGCGTCGAGCTGGAGCGCTGCGAGCGTCTTGGTCTGCGCGAACTGGGACGTCGTGACCGTGAAGTTTGTGATCGGATTGCCGCGGAGGTTCCTAGTTGGCAAGAGAGCGAGCGAGAGTCTGTCAGTACGGCGTCCTAGCAGAGGGCGAGCGAAGATGTTGGTGGCGCAGTCGTACACTGCGACGGCGTTCTGGAGCCCAAAGATGCCGGTGGGGATGCCAGTGAGCGCATTGCCAGACAAGTCGCTGGATCGAGACATCGGATAGCGCCACGTGCGTCAGTCCAGCGTCTAGACCGACAAACAGAGACCCTCAAGGCAGACGTACAGGCGCTTGAGCGTCGCGTGGTGCTTTGTGAAGAACGTCGGCGGCAGCTCCTTGATCGCGCAGTTCCGCAGTGTCCTGCCTCACAACAACAGCCAAAGACAGAGTGGTCGTGTGAGCGAGCGTCTCACACAGACGACCGAGTCGCTTGAGGCAGCACCGACGTACAGGTTCGCGAGGTTCCCAGGCACAAAGTCCGATGTGATGTCGACGCCCGCGAGGCTCAAGTTGGCGACCTCACTGGCGATAGGAGCGATAGGCGTTGGCGGTTCAAACGAAAGCAGAGAGAGCGTCAGCTTGAGCGTCTCTACACTGCCAGCGCGGCCTCGAGTGCCTAGAGAGACGCAATGGGACGTACACGGACTGGAGCGCGCTCGTCGTTGGGTCCCGCGACGTCACGAGCACAGACGTGTTGAGCTGCCCCCAGTGCAGTTTGAAGTCCCACTGGAGCTCCAGCGGCGTTGGGCTCACGCCAATGAGTCGCCTGTAGCAAGAGACAGAGAGAGAGCGGGAGAAGGACTCAGTGCGTCAGTATGAGAGCGACGACAAGAAGCCACGGCAGGCAGAAGGGCTCGACGTACAGCGCCGTGAGCTCCGGCGGGACTGTGAACGCGCCGATCGTCGAGACCGTCACGTCTGCGACCGCGCCGAGCGTCGAGGCGTTCGTCGTCGTCGCTGGGATCGGCGCCACGAGCGGGAGCTCGCGCGCGCGCTTGGTCACACGGAAGCGCCAGACCGTGCTCGGGATCTTGAGCTCGCTCACGCACGTGCACGAGAGGTTCGTCCAGTTGTCGAGGCACGCGCCGTTCTCCGGCGCGCTCACGGACTTGGACACGACTACTGGCGCGCCGTTGCAGAACGCGTCCCACATGCCGCCGCCGCGGAGCGACCGGAGCTCGACTTCGTTGTCTTCGAGCTGCGAGAGGATGTCGAACCAGCCATTGCCGCGGCCCTGTCCGCTCGTCGACGCCGTGCTTGGCGCTGTCGTGACTGGCGCTTGCGTCACTGCGGGTGCTGTCGCTGGCTGGCTCGAGCTCTCTGCGCCAGTGCCGCCCCCTGTGCCTGTACCGCCGCCGCCACCAGTACCGCCGCCTGTGCCGCCGCCGCCTCCTCCTGCTCGTACGATCGTCTCTGCCTGCGCATGGGCGACGAGCGCCGCGAGCGCGACAAGAACACGTGTGAGTCGCATGAGTGACGTCGTGGGTGTTCGCATCGTCGTGCCTGGCGCTGGATCGCTCGTTCGTCTTCGCATGCGGTGCCTGTTGTTGTTGTTCCTGCTGCTGTTGGTCGTAGAGCGCCGCGTGGTCTTGCACGCGCGCTGCTTCTTTCGCTATCTCTCTCACTCACGCTCGCTCTCTTTACGCGAGGAGCGCGCACCACCGGGAGAGCACACGACCACCCGCGCCTCGTTCTGCTTCGTCGGCGTCCTGAGCGCTGCTGCTGCTGTCACACCCACACCCACACACCCAAGCGCGCAAATGCCAAGGTGCTGCTTGTTGCTTTGAGCTCCTGCTGCGAGACGTCGAGATGGCGATCGACCGTCGAGCGACCGCGACGGTCAACAGGTGGCGACAGGTGGCCAGTGCTGGGTTCACAGGACCACAGTCACGCCTTGAACCTGCCGATTCGTCTAGTTTCCTACAATTTAATAGTCAATCGTGCGAAAGTAAGAGGAACCCGCGCCACGTTCGACACGACCCACAAAGCGCCCCACAAAGCGTCCCACAACCCAAAGCACCCCACAAGCGAATGCACAACAGGCAACGACGACCGATCGCCTCGATGGCGCATGCTCCGGCATGGCAATTGCTCCTTGCATGCGCCTCGGTGGCAAGCTCATGCTAGTCGATTGCTCCTGTGTGTGTGCGCGCGCATGTTGGTTGCTTCAAGCGCGACCACCAGCAGCAGCATAGGCAGCGACCAGAAAACCTCACGCAAGTCGCAAGAGGGTTCGCTTGCCGACAGACAGACAGACACCCTTTGTCATCGTCGCCTTGAATGCTTGGAGCGACACTGACCTCATCGGCCTCACAAGCACGTCGGCGCTTGCCACGCAGCACATCAGCACCAGGATGTGAGCGCTCTCTCTTTCTCTCTCAACAAGCACGAGCTCGAGCACTTGACAGAGAGAACACGGCGCTCGTCGGTCAGGCGCACATTGAGCAACCACTTGCGTTGTTCGGTGCTGTTCTCCAGCGCGGTGTTTGACCCCCACTCGCACACACTCGCACACTGGAGATCAAGACTTGCATGGAGCACGAACACGACGACGATGTCGCGAACTTGTCAAGACGGGCTCGGACTCGCGTGCCCTTCAGACAGGCGAGCGACTTGACGCGGACGCCCGCTCTCAGTCGCGATGCAAACTTTCTGCCATCGCGTAGTCGTTCTGACCCTAGAGTGAGTACTCCACGAGACTCCCAAGACTTCCAAGACTCCCAAGACTTGACGGTCGCGTGAGTGGCGGTGTCGCCTCACGCCAACCCAAGGCATGCGCTTCAACTCTCATCTGCCTGACCGGTCGTCTCGATCGAGCGCGACCCGGTCAACACGGCCGAGAAGCTCGCGCTCGAGGCGGCGACGCTCGCGACGTGCACCACCAGCACACGGCGGCACTTGGAAGCGATCACGCCGACCGCGACGACCAAGTACGTCGACAACGCGTTCTTCGACTGCTGGCGCACGGCCGACGAGGTCTTTGCGTTCCTCGACACGCTCGTGAGCGCCAACCCGACGCTCATCTCGAAGACCGCGTCAGTCTCGACGACGTACGAAGGTCGCGCGATCCCGGCGTACAAGATCTCGAGCGGCGGCGCCGGCAAGAAAGTGATCTATGTCCAAGGCCTCATCCACGCGCGCGAGTGGCACGCTGGGAGTACGACGTTCTACGCCATCGCCGCGCTCTTGGACGGTCTCCGCAGCAGCGACGCGATCATCACGTCGGTACGATCTGTGCGATACACATACACTGCAACGCTGGTGGACTCTGACGAGATGCTGATCTGCGTACATGCGTTCGCTGGTTGGGATTGTTAGTTGACACTGGCACTGTCGCTGATGCTGACACTGTGACTCTGCTCTGTGTCGCTCTGTCGCTTTGTCGCTTCGTTGCCATCAGCTCGTGAAGCAGTACGACTGGGTCTTCGTGCCGATCGTCAACATCGACGGCTTCCGCTACACGTTCAACGGCAACCGCCTCTGGCGCAAGAACCGCCGAAAGATCTCGAGCTCGACGTACGGCGTGGACCTGAACCGGAACTTTGGTCCAGCCGCGTACTTTGGCAAGGCTGGCGACGGTCCTAGCTCCGAGACGTACCCTGGCTCGGCCGTGCTGAGCGAGCCGGAGACTGCGGGTATCTTCAAGTACCTCAAGTCGCTCAACCTCGCCGGCGTGCTCGACATCCACGCGTACTCGGGTCTCGTCCTCCGCCCGTTCGGGAACCAGAACGCGCAGGCCGCGGCCCCGTACGGCGCAAAGCTCAAGACACTGGGCGACAGCGTGAAGAACGCGATCCAGGTCGGGAACACCGCGACATACACGAGCCAGACCGCGGCGCAGCTGTACTTGTGCTACGGCACGATTCTCGACTCGGTGTTCCTCGAGCTCAACAAGACCGCGACGCTGAGCTTCGAGATGGAGGGCGACGACTTTGTCGTGGACAAGAGCGTGATTCGTCCGGGCGGGCTGCACGTCTTCCAGGGCATCATCCAGTTCGCCAAGGGCTTGACGGCGTACTACAGCTAGGTTGAGTGAGTCCGTGGCAGCCACCGTTGCATGCGTGTGTGTGTGTACGTGAGAAGCGAGTTCGTCTGTCAGAGAGAGAGAGAGAGCGAACAGTAGTAAGTGGAGCTGAGGAGGTAGGAGAGCTCCAGAGCGAGACCAACCTCGTTGTGAACAAGTGTTGATGTGATCCTGTCGACTCAGTAGCACCGAGCCGATCTCCGTCCTGACTCGAGCTCCTCGCGAAGACGATGATGGCGATGCTGGTGACGGTGCGAACATGCGAGTCGCTGAACGACAAACTCGAGCGACGAGGAGCCGAGTCGCGACGAGCTGAGCAGCAAACAGCAAACAGCGCACAGCGAGTAGTGAGCAACAAGCAGCGAGTAGTGAGCAGCGAGTAGTCTCGAGATCCGTCGCAACGCTCATGCAGCCGCAAGAAAGAGCACGGGAGTCGTCATCTACACCGGATCCCCATCAGCTCTCGCTTGCTCCTTGGCGCTTGCAAAACAACGCACCGATCGATCAACGGGAGTGCGCAAGCGCCACTGCGCCATGACGCACTTGACGCACTCACACAGCTGCAGTTGGCCCTTCGTTCTCGAGACGCGGCACCGAGAGACGCGCCATTGCCTCTTGTTCTCGAGACGCAGCGACGCGCTCTCGTTCGCGCCGCGTTCTCTCTGCGCCACTCGCAGTCGCTAGCGCCGCTTCGAGGCGCCACCCGTTTCCCGTTTCGCGAATCAAAGAGCGATTAATCACTCCGTGGCTGGTCGGTCCTGAAGGATCTGTGACGTTGCGTGTTTGGGCTCAAAGCCAACTTGTCTCTCTCTCTCTCTCGCTCGCTCGCTCCTGTGTGTGTTGTGTGGTGTGTCGAGAGCGCTAGGTCTCTAGGTCTCTAGGACGCTTGGCCTCTTGGTCCCTAGGACGAGCAGGCGCAACTCGCAGCGCGGCGTGGGAACATGAGCGAGGAGATAGACAACAAGAGAGGAATGGAAGGAGAACTAGACCAAAGAGGCAAATAGACAACGTGGATGCGGTCCTCATGGCATACACGAGGAGCGAAGACGATACGACCGCGGCAACAATAACGCATCGAGTGAAAGGGTCGCTACGCGCCGCCTCGTGCACACGCGGCAGCTGCCTTGGGCGAGGGCGAGAGCTCGCTGATGCGCAAAGGCACAAGGAGCGCTCGACTATCCATCGACGTGCAGCCGTGTACATCCATGCTCGCGCATCGATGATGTTGATCATTGATCATACTACTATGTCGATGGGATTGATTGCTGCAGTGCCGCTTGAGCTGCGCGATGTCGTCGCCGTCGTCGTGCACCCGCCCCACGAGATTGTGTCGGCAAAACAGCGAGCTTAGCGACACCGATGGTTCCTAGACGCTTGGCGCACAACGGTGCCGTGTGCTGCTGCATCTGCAGTCGCAGTGTCGCCATGGCGCTCGGTGCTACACCTCGGAACGAGCAACACAGTGAGAATGAGAGAGGAGGAAACGAACGATCAAGTACTCCAAACAGACCAGACAGAGATGGCTCAATCGAGTGAGTGGATAGAGTGTTGGATTCACGCACAGAGCGTCGACGAGCAGCTCCGTATCGACTACTCGTTCTCCGCTGTTGCTCGCCTCTATCGTGTGTGTGTGATGTTGTTGTTGTTGTTGCTACTGCTACTGCTGCGTGCAGTGTGTTGATGTCAACCTACTGCGTGTGTGTGATGTCTCGTACGACGGATTGTAGCTATGGGACGTCGGAGTCGGAGTCGGAGTCAAGGTCCGAGGCTAACAACTCACGCCCATACGCGCGCGCGTGTGTGTGTGTGTGAGAGAGAGAGAGAGAGAGTTCGCTACCTCTCTCTCTCTGTGTCGCTCACTCACGGGTTGTTGTCGCTCCCGTGAGTGATAGGCGTGTGTCACTACTAGAGTGAGCGGGTGGGCACTCGCGAAAGGTCATGCGTTGCAGCGCGCGAAATGACCAAAAGACATGACCACCACCAACGCCGCCACCACGCCGCCCAAGCAGCCTCACGCACACAACAGGCAGCACGCAGACACACACACACATAGGCACACGGCGCGAGCATAACGGACGCTAGCAGCTGAGCTCTCACACACGCGATCGTTCACAACCACAGCCACAGCTCAAACCCAGAGCGCTCGCTTTTCGTTTCCGACAACGGACGACGCTCCACGCAAACGAGCAAGGCAAGGCAAGGCAAAGGCCTTCGGCAGGTCAGGAGGTGCGCCTGCCACGCACGTATCGCTCATTCCAGGTTTCGCGCCACGACCCGCACGCTCGCGCTCTGCTCTGCGTCTCGCATCACCGAATAGACAGACAGACAGACAGACAGAACGATGTTTGCGGTCAAGAAGCTTGTGCTCGTCGCCGCGTGTGTGGCGCTCGCGCTCGGTCCCGCGGTCGTGACCGCCGAGCAAGAGAGCTCGCACCTGCGCATCCGCATCCACGAGCACGGCATGAAAGCGGTCAATGAAGCGTCGTCTGGTGCTGGGCTCGACATGACTGCGCCAGCAGGTGGCTCGAGCGACGGCGACAGTGACGACAGTGACGACAGCGACGACAGCGAGGACGACAAGGACACCGCTGGTTCATCGGGGAGCGCCGCGACGGCAGGCGAGGTGGGTGACGAACCCACGCTTGCAGTCGACCCGGTGCCACCGACGACTCCGGCCGATGGCGGCAGTGGCGAGACCAAGACCGAGGAGCCTGTGGTCGATATCGTAGTCGACGTCGTGACTGGCCCGACGGAGAAGCCGACACCTGCAGCTGACAAGCCGTTCTGCTCGGGCGAAGGCGAGTACCAAGTGAGCGTGGAGTACGCCGAGGGCGTGTACTGCGTCAAGGGCCGCTCGTGCGTGTCGGACCAGGCGGACGGTGTGTGCCCGGGACCGCAGAAGGGTCTGCCGTTCGGCTCGCGCTGTGACAAGGTGCTCAGCGGTGTGTATGGTTGCACGATGAACCGCGAGGCACAGCCTGCGTCGAGCGCACCAGCTAGCGCTGCAGCCGGCACCGAGTCGTCTGGGTCGTCAGCTGACTCGGAGGACTCGGAGGACTCGGAGGACTCGGAGGACTCGAAGGGCCCTGTCGACTCGGCTGATTTCTGTCCGGGCGAGGGCGAGTACGAGATGAGCGTCGAAGGCGCGCCGGGCGTCTACTGCATCAAGGGCCAAGCGTGTGTCGCTGACATCGCGGACGGTGTATGTCCGGGACCACAGAAGGGACTGCCGTTTGGCTCCTCGTGCGGCACGGTCGCGAGCGGCGCGTACGGCTGCAAGGTGAACGGCCCGCCTGCGAACAAGCACCACAAGAAGGAGCAGTCGCCAAAGAAGAAGACGAAGCACACGAAGAAGCACCAGTCAGACAAGAAGGTGACCAAGAGCAAGAAGAGCAGCGCAAAAGCAAAGGCGAAAGCGAAAGCGCACGGCGACAGCAAGAAGAAGAACGCAGCGAAGCACCACACACACGCCTCGACAAAGAACAAGGCAGCAAAGACGTCGGGCGCCAAGAAGACACGCAACGTCCGCGGCCACGACGCGAAGACGCAGCACTAGCGCGCAGACGAACGCGTTTCGTGTTACTCTCTCTCGCGCGCGCGCGCACACGCTCGCTTGCCATCTTTTAGGACCTCCGTTCGATCTCTCAGAGTATCGCAATCTATCTCACCTTCCTACTCAAACTTGATCTTAGCTCCACACTCGACCACTCTCTCATGCGAGGACTCGACGAACCGTAAGCCAGCACTTGCGCATGCGCGGACTCGGTCGACCACAGCTAGACATTGTTAGCCTCTCGCAGCATTCGGTAGAGACCACTGGTCGATGTGCAATGTGAAGTCTCTGGTGCAACGTCGTTCTCTTTGGCGGAACCTTGCTGTTGCTCTAAGTCCATCGGTTTCCTTGAAAGACTCGAGCGATCATTCGTGATGAACTGGAGCCAAAGAGCTCGCGTAGCGCCTGAACTCAAGTGTTGAGTAATGACTAGTCTGGTATTTCAAGAGTTTGTTGGAGTACTCGAACTCAACATCGTCAACCTCTCGAGTGCTTTCAGTCTCTCTCTCTCTCGCTCTCGATGCACTTGCAACCGGACTCGAGTGACGTCCAAGTCACTTCGCTTCCTGAGGCACTCGACGCCATCGCTTGGAAAGTTGGGAGCTAACACATCGAGAGTAAGCCACTCCAACGGAATCGAATACAGACATAACCGATCTTGGGGAGGTGACAAGCTTCCGAGCAAGGCCCAACCTCATCCGATGAGCTTGCTCATGACGACAACGTTTCTCTCTCTCTGAATACATAGGAAAGCGCGTAGTGTGGTCGACCGAGTCCGCGCATGCGCAAGTGCTGGCTTACGGTTCGTCGAGTCCTCGCATGAGAGAGTGGTCGAGTGTGGAGCTAAGATCAAGTTTGAGTAGGAAGGTGAGATAGATTGCGATACTCTGAGAGATCGAACGGAGGTCCTAAAAGATGGCAAGCGAGCGTGTGCGCGCGCGCGAGAGAGAGAGTAACACGAAACGCGTTCGTCTGCGCGCTAGTGCTGCGTCTTCGCGTCGTGGCCGCGGACGTTGCGTGTCTTCTTGGCGCCCGACGTCTTTGCTGCCTTGTTCTTTGTCGAGGCGTGTGTGTGGTGCTTCGCTGCGTTCTTCTTCTTGCTGTCGCCGTGCGCTTTCGCTTTCGCCTTTGCTTTTGCGCTGCTCTTCTTGCTCTTGGTCACCTTCTTGTCTGACTGGTGCTTCTTCGTGTGCTTCGTCTTCTTCTTTGGCGACTGCTCCTTCTTGTGGTGCTTGTTCGCAGGCGGGCCGTTCACCTTGCAGCCGTACGCGCCGCTCGCGACCGTGCCGCACGAGGAGCCAAACGGCAGTCCCTTCTGTGGTCCCGGACATACACCGTCCGCGATGTCAGCGACACACGCTTGGCCCTTGATGCAGTAGACGCCCGGCGCGCCTTCGACGCTCATCTCGTACTCGCCCTCGCCCGGACAGAAATCAGCCGAGTCGACAGGGCCCTTCGAGTCCTCCGAGTCCTCCGAGTCCTCCGAGTCCTCCGAGTCAGCTGACGACCCAGACGACTCGGTGCCGGCTGCAGCGCTAGCTGGTGCGCTCGACGCAGGCTGTGCCTCGCGGTTCATCGTGCAACCATACACACCGCTGAGCACCTTGTCACAGCGCGAGCCGAACGGCAGACCCTTCTGCGGTCCCGGGCACACACCGTCCGCCTGGTCCGACACGCACGAGCGGCCCTTGACGCAGTACACGCCCTCGGCGTACTCCACGCTCACTTGGTACTCGCCTTCGCCCGAGCAGAACGGCTTGTCAGCTGCAGGTGTCGGCTTCTCCGTCGGGCCAGTCACGACGTCGACTACGATATCGACCACAGGCTCCTCGGTCTTGGTCTCGCCACTGCCGCCATCGGCCGGAGTCGTCGGTGGCACCGGGTCGACTGCAAGCGTGGGTTCGTCACCCACCTCGCCTGCCGTCGCGGCGCTCCCCGATGAACCAGCGGTGTCCTTGTCGTCCTCGCTGTCGTCGCTGTCGTCACTGTCGTCACTGTCGCCGTCGCTCGAGCCACCTGCTGGCGCAGTCATGTCGAGCCCAGCACCAGACGACGCTTCATTGACCGCTTTCATGCCGTGCTCGTGGATGCGGATGCGCAGGTGCGAGCTCTCTTGCTCGGCGGTCACGACCGCGGGACCGAGCGCGAGCGCCACACACGCGGCGACGAGCACAAGCTTCTTGACCGCAAACATCGTTCTGTCTGTCTGTCTGTCTGTCTATTCGGTGATGCGAGACGCAGAGCAGAGCGCGAGCGTGCGGGTCGTGGCGCGAAACCTGGAATGAGCGATACGTGCGTGGCAGGCGCACCTCCTGACCTGCCGAAGGCCTTTGCCTTGCCTTGCCTTGCTCGTTTGCGTGGAGCGTCGTCCGTTGTCGGAAACGAAAAGCGAGCGCTCTGGGTTTGAGCTGTGGCTGTGGTTGTGAACGATCGCGTGTGTGAGAGCTCAGCTGCTAGCGTCCGTTATGCTCGCGCCGTGTGCCTATGTGTGTGTGTGTCTGCGTGCTGCCTGTTGTGTGCGTGAGGCTGCTTGGGCGGCGTGGTGGCGGCGTTGGTGGTGGTCATGTCTTTTGGTCATTTCGCGCGCTGCAACGCATGACCTTTCGCGAGTGCCCACCCGCTCACTCTAGTAGTGACACACGCCTATCACTCACGGGAGCGACAACAACCCGTGAGTGAGCGACACAGAGAGAGAGAGGTAGCGAACTCTCTCTCTCTCTCTCACACACACACACACACGCGCGCGCGTATGGGCGTGAGTTGTTAGCCTCGGACCTTGACTCCGACTCCGACTCCGACGTCCCATAGCTACAATCCGTCGTACGAGACATCACACACACGCAGTAGGTTGACATCAACACACTGCACGCAGCAGTAGCAGTAGCAACAACAACAACAACATCACACACACACGATAGAGGCGAGCAACAGCGGAGAACGAGTAGTCGATACGGAGCTGCTCGTCGACGCTCTGTGCGTGAATCCAACACTCTATCCACTCACTCGATTGAGCCATCTCTGTCTGGTCTGTTTGGAGTACTTGATCGTTCGTTTCCTCCTCTCTCATTCTCACTGTGTTGCTCGTTCCGAGGTGTAGCACCGAGCGCCATGGCGACACTGCGACTGCAGATGCAGCAGCACACGGCACCGTTGTGCGCCAAGCGTCTAGGAACCATCGGTGTCGCTAAGCTCGCTGTTTTGCCGACACAATCTCGTGGGGCGGGTGCACGACGACGGCGACGACATCGCGCAGCTCAAGCGGCACTGCAGCAATCAATCCCATCGACATAGTAGTATGATCAATGATCAACATCATCGATGCGCGAGCATGGATGTACACGGCTGCACGTCGATGGATAGTCGAGCGCTCCTTGTGCCTTTGCGCATCAGCGAGCTCTCGCCCTCGCCCAAGGCAGCTGCCGCGTGTGCACGAGGCGGCGCGTAGCGACCCTTTCACTCGATGCGTTATTGTTGCCGCGGTCGTATCGTCTTCGCTCCTCGTGTATGCCATGAGGACCGCATCCACGTTGTCTATTTGCCTCTTTGGTCTAGTTCTCCTTCCATTCCTCTCTTGTTGTCTATCTCCTCGCTCATGTTCCCACGCCGCGCTGCGAGTTGCGCCTGCTCGTCCTAGGGACCAAGAGGCCAAGCGTCCTAGAGACCTAGAGACCTAGCGCTCTCGACACACACACAACACACACAGGAGCGAGCGAGCGAGAGAGAGAGAGAGACAAGTTGGCTTTGAGCCCAAACACGCAACGTCACAGATCCTTCAGGACCGACCAGCCACGGAGTGATTAATCGCTCTTTGATTCGCGAAACGGGAAACGGGTGGCGCCTCGAAGCGGCGCTAGCGACTGCGAGTGGCGCAGAGAGAACGCGGCGCGAACGAGAGCGCGTCGCTGCGTCTCGAGAACAAGAGGCAATGGCGCGTCTCTCGGTGCCGCGTCTCGAGAACGAAGGGCCAACTGCAGCTGTGTGAGTGCGTCAAGTGCGTCATGGCGCAGTGGCGCTTGCGCACTCCCGTTGATCGATCGGTGCGTTGTTTTGCAAGCGCCAAGGAGCAAGCGAGAGCTGATGGGGATCCGGTGTAGATGACGACTCCCGTGCTCTTTCTTGCGGCTGCATGAGCGTTGCGACGGATCTCGAGACTACTCGCTGCTCACTACTCGCTGCTTGTTGCTCACTACTCGCTGTGCGCTGTTTGCTGTTTGCTGCTCAGCTCGTCGCGACTCGGCTCCTCGTCGCTCGAGTTTGTCGTTCAGCGACTCGCATGTTCGCACCGTCACCAGCATCGCCATCATCGTCTTCGCGAGGAGCTCGAGTCAGGACGGAGATCGGCTCGGTGCTACTGAGTCGACAGGATCACATCAACACTTGTTCACAACGAGGTTGGTCTCGCTCTGGAGCTCTCCTACCTCCTCAGCTCCACTTACTACTGTTCGCTCTCTCTCTCTCTCTGACAGACGAACTCGCTTCTCACGTACACACACACACGCATGCAACGGTGGCTGCCACGGACTCACTCAACCTAGCTGTAGTACGCCGTCAAGCCCTTGGCGAACTGGATGATGCCCTGGAAGACGTGCAGCCCGCCCGGACGAATCACGCTCTTGTCCACGACAAAGTCGTCGCCCTCCATCTCGAAGCTCAGCGTCGCGGTCTTGTTGAGCTCGAGGAACACCGAGTCGAGAATCGTGCCGTAGCACAAGTACAGCTGCGCCGCGGTCTGGCTCGTGTATGTCGCGGTGTTCCCGACCTGGATCGCGTTCTTCACGCTGTCGCCCAGTGTCTTGAGCTTTGCGCCGTACGGGGCCGCGGCCTGCGCGTTCTGGTTCCCGAACGGGCGGAGGACGAGACCCGAGTACGCGTGGATGTCGAGCACGCCGGCGAGGTTGAGCGACTTGAGGTACTTGAAGATACCCGCAGTCTCCGGCTCGCTCAGCACGGCCGAGCCAGGGTACGTCTCGGAGCTAGGACCGTCGCCAGCCTTGCCAAAGTACGCGGCTGGACCAAAGTTCCGGTTCAGGTCCACGCCGTACGTCGAGCTCGAGATCTTTCGGCGGTTCTTGCGCCAGAGGCGGTTGCCGTTGAACGTGTAGCGGAAGCCGTCGATGTTGACGATCGGCACGAAGACCCAGTCGTACTGCTTCACGAGCTGATGGCAACGAAGCGACAAAGCGACAGAGCGACACAGAGCAGAGTCACAGTGTCAGCATCAGCGACAGTGCCAGTGTCAACTAACAATCCCAACCAGCGAACGCATGTACGCAGATCAGCATCTCGTCAGAGTCCACCAGCGTTGCAGTGTATGTGTATCGCACAGATCGTACCGACGTGATGATCGCGTCGCTGCTGCGGAGACCGTCCAAGAGCGCGGCGATGGCGTAGAACGTCGTACTCCCAGCGTGCCACTCGCGCGCGTGGATGAGGCCTTGGACATAGATCACTTTCTTGCCGGCGCCGCCGCTCGAGATCTTGTACGCCGGGATCGCGCGACCTTCGTACGTCGTCGAGACTGACGCGGTCTTCGAGATGAGCGTCGGGTTGGCGCTCACGAGCGTGTCGAGGAACGCAAAGACCTCGTCGGCCGTGCGCCAGCAGTCGAAGAACGCGTTGTCGACGTACTTGGTCGTCGCGGTCGGCGTGATCGCTTCCAAGTGCCGCCGTGTGCTGGTGGTGCACGTCGCGAGCGTCGCCGCCTCGAGCGCGAGCTTCTCGGCCGTGTTGACCGGGTCGCGCTCGATCGAGACGACCGACGCGATGTCAGCGTCGCGCAAGAGCGTGTACTTGGAGGACTTGGCGGCGTTGAACTTGTTGATCACGGCTTCAGTGGCGTAGATGTCGGCGCGCACCTTGTTGCCGTCGACGGGCGCGACTTCCCAGATGTCGAGGTCGTCACCGAACGACTTGAGCGCGGCGTCAAATACGATCTTGGGCACCGTGACGTGGTAGAGCTGCTTGACAGCCTCTTGCGCGACAACGTGAGCGACCACGCTCGCTGCGATGAGTGTGAGTGTTGAGACGATCTTCATAGCGGATAGAGTGTGGTTATTGGCTGGAGACAGAAGACACTTGACGCGGACGATGCAAGTTGAGGAATGAGCCGAGACAGCACAAGGTGCGAGCGTCAAGCTCAAGCATTCGGAGCGTCTCGTGTGCTCCTGTTCTCAGATGCACATGGCGTTGGGTGCGTATCTTCTCAGCGCACACTCGCGATGTGAGCGAACAGCTGATGCGGCGCGATGGAGCGCAAGGCGTTGAGATCAGGAGCACACACACGAGAGGTTGAGTGTCAGGAGATCGTCTGTACTTGAGCGCTCGCTTTGCGCCGAGTGGCGCGCACAGAGCCGCGATCGGCGATGAGGTTGCTGATCTGATAATTCGGCGGCAGCTTGTCCATGACACACACACACGTCCACATGCGCACATGGACGTCCAGCTCATGCGCGCACGCTGCAGACTCGAGCGAGCGCTCAAGCTCAGAAGAGAAAGCAACAGCAGACGCGGACAGGAGCACAACCAAAGTTTGATGTTCACAAGACGACGATGCTGGAGACTACCAAACACTTGCAGTCAAATGCACAGAGCGAGCTCGATGCCACTGCTGGTAGTCAAAGGAACGAGACGCGACGAGCAGTCCTGAAGTCACTCGTCGTCCTGCGCGATGTGAGCGCGCAGTTTTGTACACGAGGCTTACTTGTAGTACGCTGTGAGCTCCTTGGCGAACTGCACAACGCCTTGGAAGACGTGCTTGCCGCCCGGGCGGATCACGCTCTTGTCGACCACGAAGTTGTTGCCCTCCATCTCAAAGCTGATGGACGCCGTCTTGTTCAGCTCGAGGAAGACGGCATCGAGGAACGTGCCGTAGCAGAGGTAGAGCGCCGCAGCAGTCTGGCTCGTGTACCTGACGGTGTTACCGACTTGGATCGCGTTCTTGACGTTGTCGCCGAGCGCCTTGAGCTTTGCGCCATATGGAGCCGCGGCTTCAGCGTACTGAATGCCGAACGGACGCAGCACCAGCGCCGAGTAGGCGTGGATGTCAATCGCGCCAGCGAGGTTGAGCGACTTGACAAACTTCCAGAGCCCAGCGGTCTCAGGCTCACTCAATGGCGCCGTCCCCGGGTACGTCTCCGAGCTGGGACCATCACCGGCTTTTCCGAACGACGAGAGCGGACCAAAGTTCCGGTTCAGGTCCACGCCGTACGTCGAGCTCGAGATCTTTCGGCGGTTCTTGCGCCAGAGGCGGTTGCCGTTGAACGTGTAGCGGAAGCCGTCGATGTTCACGATCGGGACGAAGACCCAGTCGTACTGCTTCACGAGCGCTGTGATGGTCGCATCGTTGTTGCGCAGTCCGTCGAGGAGACCGGCGATGGAGTAGAACGTCGTGCTCCCGGCGTGCCACTCGCGCGCGTGGATGAGTCCTTGGACGTAGATCACTTTCTTGCCGGCACCGCCGCTCGAGATCTTGTACGCCGGGATCGCGCGGCCTTCGATGCTCGTGGCGATCGAGCCGATCTTGGAGAACGTCGTCGGGTTCTCGCTCACGAGCGTGTCGAGGAACGCAAAGACCTCGTCGGCCGTGCGCCAGCAGTCGAAGAACGCGTTGTCGACGTAGTTGGTCGCGGCGATGCTCTGGAGGTGGCGCCGCGTGCTGGTGGTGCACGTTGCGCGCGTCGCGGCCTCTTCTTTGATGAGCGCCTCGGTGTTCACCGGGTCGCGCTCGATCGAGATCTGGTTGTTGAAGAGCTGGTACTTGGAGCTGCCTTTGCCGATGTACAGCTTGTTGATCGCCTCGTCGGTCGCGTAGATGTCGGCGCGGACGTTGTTCGTCCCAGCAGCCGAGACCTCCCACACATCGAGGTCGTCTCCGAACGAAGCGACCGCGGTGTCAAACACGACTTTTGGGACCGTGACGTGGTAGAGTTGCTTCGCGGCACCGCCGTCTTGTGCGAGGACCTTGGCGAGCGCGGCCGCAGCAAAGAACGCGAGCGACGCAAACACTTTCATGATGATGACTCGGTGTTGTCGCTTGCTTGGAGGTGAAGAGAGCGAGTGATCGCGATCTGGAGACTGGGGAGACTTGAACTTGGTCGATACGAAGCAAATGTGCGAATGAGAACTTGGCGACGAGCTCCAGAGCGTGAGAGAGAGAGAGATCGCCCGCATGTGCTGCTAAGGTCGTGAGCGAGAGCCTCGATCGATCGCATGGTATCACCACCGCCGCCTCTAGTGCTTCGACATGGTCGGTTCATCGAAGCAGCGAGCGCTACGAGCGCTCGAAGAAGCATGAACGTCGAGTCGATTGTAGGTCGTACCACTCACTCTCTCAAGCGACGGCAGCTAGTCCGTGTTCGAGGTGAAGCACTCCGAGTGGTTATCAGATGCGAGAACACTGGCGGTGCTTCGAAGCGCCACCACGAGGCGAGTGCGCGTTCGGCGTTTGTCTGCTTCATACGAGCGGCTGGAGCTAGCGACGCATGTGCGAACAGCACGAGCGAGCGAGTGAGTGAGTGCGTGCAAGGGGGCGAATGTGCTTGTGACGTCTGATTCGCTTCGCTTCTGAAGATCGCGCGCACCAGCTGACGCGATCTTGCGTCGTTCGATTGGTGCGCACAGCAGGAGTGTACAGTGCGAGAGCGCGCGCAAGACACACCACCTCATTGTCAGGAGCACGCGCAAGTACACGCACACACAAAACACTCGTCGTCTAGTGTGTGTGTGTGTGTCGAGGACGCTTCTTCGACTCAGGCAGCAAGATCGATCGCGGATCAAGAAGACGCCATCCAGGTGCAGGCGATTCGCAAGCCACACACACACGCTCTTGAGTCCCAGCTGCGCGTGCGTTGGCTACGATCTCAGCTGGCGATGTCAAACATCTTCATGCCATGGCTGTGGGTTGTCGACGAGCCGATGCTGTGGGCGACTTGCTGCGGATGAAGTGAGCGCTCTGCGCTTCGTCGACAGCAACCGCACGACGTTCGTGCGAGGAGCAAGCGCTAGTGCAGACGACCAAGTGCTCGATCGAACTCGAACTAGAGACGCTCAAGAGCAGAAGCAAGCGACGAAGAGCGACGCCTGAACGGCATCTGAGATGGGTTAGTACAGAAACAAAGCGTATCATCATTCTCAGAAGATCCAATGGTTTTATATAGTGATGAAAACGAGGGAGACCATCGATGCTGAAGTGTTGAAGTGTCGATGGTGGTCACCACCGCCGCGAGACGATCGCCGACAGCGCTCGCCATGCGCGCTTTGCTCGCTTCACTCTGCAATTCGCCAGCACCAGCGCACATCCAGCAGCTCCAATGAAGATCTTCGCAACTCTCGCTTTCTTCGCAGCGACTGCAGCCGCACAAGTCGCAGCTGACGATGCTGTCAAGCAACTCTACCACGTCACGGTCCCAAAAGTCGTGCTCGACGCGGCGATCGGCTCGTTCGGCGACGAGCTCGACATTTGGGAGGTCAAGAGCATCGGGAACAAGGTCCAAGCGGACATCTACGCCACGGAAGCGACAATCAACAAGTTCCACGGCGGCAAGTCCAAGTTCACGCCACTCGGCGAAAAGACGGTATCGGTGGTCACGGTCGAGCGCGACCCGGTGAACACCGAGGCGCTCATCAAAGAAGAGGCCGCGACGCGCGCAACGTGCACCACCAGCACGCGGCGCCACCTCCAGAGCATCGCCGCGACCAACTACGTCGACAACGCGTTCTTCGACTGCTGGCGCACGGCCGACGAGGTCTTTGCGTTCCTCGACACGCTCGTGAGCGAGAACCCGACGACGTTCTCCAAGATCGGCTCGATCGCCACGAGCATCGAAGGCCGCGCGATCCCGGCGTACAAGATCTCGAGCGGCGGTGCCGGCAAGAAAGTGATCTACGTCCAAGGACTCATCCACGCGCGCGAGTGGCACGCCGGGAGCACGACGTTCTACTCCATCGCCGGTCTCCTCGACGGACTGCGCAACAACGATGCGACCATCACAGCGCTCGTGAAGCAGTACGACTGGGTCTTCGTCCCGATCGTGAACATCGACGGCTTCCGCTACACGTTCAACGGCAACCGCCTCTGGCGCAAGAACCGCCGAAAGATCTCGAGCTCGACGTACGGCGTGGACTTGAACCGGAACTTTGGTCCGGCCGCGTACTTTGGCAAGGGCGGTGAGCGCCCTAGTGCCGATACTTATCCAGGCACTGCGCCTTTGAGTGAACCGGAGACCGCGGGAATCTACAAGTTCCTCAAGGCTTTGCCACTCGCAGGTGCGCTCGACGTTCACGCGTATTCGGCGCTTGTGCTCCGTCCATTTGGCAACCAGAACACCCAGGCTCCTGCTCCGTACGGCGCGAAGCTCAAGACGCTCGGCGACAACGTCAAGAACGCGATCCAAGTCGGTAACTCGTACACGTACACGAGTCAGACTGCGGCGCAGCTGTACTTGGCGTACGGTTCGTTCATGGACTCGATCTTCCTCGAGTTCAACAAGACCGCGACGCTGAGCTTCGAGATGGAGGGCAACAACTTTGTCGTGGACAAGAGCGTGATCCGCCCGGGCGGCAAGCACGTGTTCCAGGGCATCGTCCAGTTTGCAAAAGAGCTCACGGCGTACTACAGCTAGAGAGACTCTGGATGTCTCTCTCTTTTGGCCAGTGGCGTGTAGTCGTATGACAGAGTCTCAAGTGACTCGTATGTGAATGGAATGGAAGGATGTCTCTATCTGTTGGACTGCTCGCCGTTAGATGCTTTCGTGGCGCTAGACCACCGCATCATCACCATGTTGACAACCTGTGCCTGTCAGCATGGGCTATTCCGAAAGCGATTCTTATCCTCGGACACCACCGCGAGTTCTCAGGCGACTCGGCTCGTCTCGTTCACGAGGACTTGGCACTCCACTGCACAGGTCGTCGTCATTGCCATTGCTGCCGATGAACTGCGCGAGTGCGGCGCTGCGCACGTCGTACGCGCTTGCGACACGGCTCTGGCAGCGACTCGATGCACTCTGGGTGGCGTCGCAAGTCAGCCGCTGTGGCGTCTACTCTGTTGCGCGTCTCCAGGCGTTCGATGAGTACTGCCACACGACGTCTGTCACGCGCGTCGTCGCCGTGTGCTTGCTCTCACCGCTGCCGTCGCTCCTCTTTCCGATCCTGCTCGAGTGCATCCCGCTCAAAGCGCCGCAGCTCGGCTGGGACGCGAGCTGGAACCTCTGGATCCGTTGTGCGATCACCAACACGATGCTCACTGCAAACTTCATCACGCAAGCACGACAGGTGCTTCCTGACCTCGACATTGCCGCGTGGCGCATTGGGTGCGTCGCAGTGTGCACTGGTGTGTCGTTCGCCGGCGCGAGCATGCTCGTAGCGTCGCAGTGGATGTTCCCGATCCCGTTTGCGTTTGTTGTGACGTCTGCGCCGTTTGGGTGCATCGCCGTGTTCTTCTTCGCCGTGTTCGTCGGCACCGCGCCGTTCAAGCGCATCACCGGACTCCGTGCGCACTTGCAGCGAGTGTGGCGCATGCTCGCGGTCCAGTTCACGCTCATTACGATCTACCCGCTCTACTCGGCGCTCTTCCTCTGGGTCTCGAGCCAGCGCCAGACGCTGATCTTGAGCACGCTCCCTGTCCTGAAGCTCGGGATGAAGAACCTCATGGCCAAGATCTTCACGGCCACAGAGCTAGAGGACTCGATCCCCGAGATCACGGTCTTCTCGGTCGAGATCTTCAACTCGCTCTACATCTCCGCGTGTCTCCAGATGGCGAGCTCTGCGCAGCTCACGACGTGCTTCGTCATTGCGATCGACGTGCTCCAGTCGATCTTCATGGTCCACGGCGTGCTCAAGCGCGCACACGAGATGCGCGAGCTCCTCAAACACACGGCGGGGAACGAGCGGCTACACGCGAGTGTGTTTGAGAGCTGCCGCCAACTGCGTTTAGCCGACGACGCGAGCGAGCAAGAGCAGACGCGAGAGTGCGAGCGCGTGTCGCCGACAGCGCGTGGACGCCAGTCACCAGCGACACTGCAGATCACATCGCCACGGCGGCACTGGATCCAGTGGCTCATCCTCGGACGCAAGCGCTTGCGGATCGTCGCGCCAATGAGTCTCCTGCCGCCGCGGCCGCTGCTCTCGAGCCCGCGCTCGAAAGACAAGCACTCGCAGATCGTGAACCAGACGCTCGCGATGCTCTTCAACTGCGAGTACTTCATCCTCGTCGAGTACATCGAGTGCGTGATCCCGATCGTCTACTCGGCGTTCACAACCGCGCTCTTCCACCTCCCAAACGCAGTCTTCTACCCGCACGTCAAGGGCCTGACGTCCGAGAAGCTCGCGTCCGTGACTGCGAACCTTGCGATGTACACGACGCTCGAAGTGCTGTCGCTACTCGGCATGAGCCTCCTCTTGCGCTGGAAGCTCCGCATCTCGTGCGTCTACTTGCTCGCGTTCGTGCTCGAGACGCACCAGACCGTGATCCAAGCCAAGCTCTTCGTCTGGGTCACCTACAGCCTCACGTACGACCTCGAGCACGCCGGTACGTCGCTCCTACTGTCTATCTGTTTGTCTGAAGTTGTTGGCTCGTGCCTTTGACACACGGTCGACTCGATCTCACATGGTTCGTCGTACTCGCAGGCATGGACTTCTCGCACCTCACCGACTGGCTCGCGACGCTCATGAGCTGACAGCGAGCGAGAGAGCGAGTCTCTTGAGACGCTGGTCTAACGTCTGTCTCTACCAACGACGAACGAACGAGCCGTGCAGTGAGAGCGGCATCGTTGCTGTCCAAGACGTCCGAGACTTGCTTCCACGTCGCAATAGCAACTTTCGGTAGTGAAGAAAGCGAGGCACGACACCATTCGCATAATGACGAGCTGGTGGTCGTGTCGATGCGCGCGTGGCGCTCGTGATCGCGCGCTCGAGCCGACGGACCGCGCGCATGCGCCGCAGCTGCTGCTCACGGCGGTACCAACGAGTGCACTGGCGCCGCTCGTGTTCACGTGGTGCGCTTTTGTTGTGTACTGCAGGAGCGCAGTGTGTGGATGAACACGCGCACTTACTCCACCCAATCGACCAATCGGTCTGTCGTGTGCTGCGTCTTGTCGGTGACAGCTCGTCCTGTGCGCTGCGCATGGTCGCGTGCGAGAGCTGCCACGTCCTCATCGACGCTGCGAAAGAGACACACGGCGCACTGCGCTGCCGTCGCTGCGGCGTCCTCACGCTTCTCGATCCGACGCTGCGAGTTCAGCTCGCGCTCCCAGCCTGCGATCAGTCGTTCCTCGTGCGTCCTGCGCTGCGTCACGTATGTGCGTATGTGCGTCGTGGCGCTGACTCTCTCGCACTGCGTACGTGTCTCTCAGAAGCGCGTGCCGTTCGCCCTTGCGCCAGTCGTGCGTCTGCGCGAGCGCATTGCGCAGTGCCACGCGCAGTCAGTCACCGCCACAGCGCCGTCTTCCTCTGACGCAACTGGCAGCGAGTCGACGCGCAAGCGCCAGCGCACGACGGACGCATCGCCACTCGCGTCAGCGCCAGTCAGTGACGTCGCGACGCTCGAGCGCGAACTCGACGATGTCATGCGGCAGTGGGAGCGCTTTGCGAGCGCTGCGATCGAGACTGCAGCAGCGCCACATGCGCGTCCGCACCCGACGTTCTCTGCGACGCACTTGCACGTACGTACGCCGCTTGCTCGGTTGGTCGCTACAGATACATGTAGTAGAGAGGTTTGCTGAAGACCATCACTCACTGTCCATATTTGTGGTATCGTAGATTTGCAAGTCATGTGTGCTTCAACAATGGACGGACCATCACTCGCTGCGCTATCAGCGCAGATCGAGCTCTTTCTATCGCAGCAGTCGACGCTCTTGACGCGCAAGCTCGACGTCGTGAGTGCGATCGAGACGTGTCGCGCAAGTGCGCAGCTCCATGCGCCAGTCTTCCAGCAGTCATCGACAGCGACCAACACTCACGGCGTCGCGACTGCAGCACGTGTTGTGCGCCACTGCGCGCAGGAGCAGCTGAAGCACCGGTACCGCGCGCACCAGACGCTCGCGTTGCCGCACTTGGCGCTCGTGAGCACCGCGACGCAGCAGCTCGAGGCGATCATTGCGACGGCGCAGGAGCTCCGCCGCGCCGCGTCTGAAGCAACAGTCGACGGCGACGCCGGCGCACGGATCCAGCGCACGCTCTTTCGCACTGGCGACGCCACAACGAGTGCGAGTCTCAGCCGCAGCGAGTCGCGCTCCGGACTGCGCTCGCACCGGCGCTTTGGCTCAAATGCGAGTCTCCACACAACGCCCATGCGAGCCGACGTGCGCGTCCAGCAGTCGCTCGCAGCTGATCATCGCTGGAGCGATCTCGCAAAGCGCGCCGAGCTCTGGCGCGCACTCAGTGTCACCGTCGCGTCCGCGTGCGTCTTGAGCGTGCGTGAGCTCGCTGCTGCGACGCCAGCGCCACTGACGCTCGAGTGATTACGATGTAGCATCAACTGAGATGCAACAAAGTGACCATCACTCATGGTCCACATACATTCAGTCACTCACTCACAAGCCGCTCAACTCATTCGCTAACAAGCTAGCTATTGAAGATCCGCGTGTAGAGCTGGTCGTGCATCGCTTGGACGAGGTCGAGCACCGGCGCCGACGAGTACGCGTCTGCGATCGCGCGGTCTCTGCAGCGCTCGAACACGCGCGCCGCGACGTCGCGGAGCTCAAACTGCGTGCGCGCGGCCTCGAACGGCCCGATGAGGTTCAGCCGCGTCGCGGCGCTGAGCACGTCGCGCGCGGCGGCGAAGAGCACGAAGCGCTGGCACGTCGCGCTGTCGACGCCCAGGAGCGCGCACACGAGCGCGCACACGACTGCGTGGTGCACGCCCGGGTGCTGCTGCCGCTTCGTCTCTTTGCGGAGCGTGAGCAGGACGCTGAACGCGTCGTTTGCGCGCCGGTGGTACGTCGAGAGCGCGAGACGGAGCATCGCAGCGCCTTGTGCGAGCGACGCTTTCTGCGCCACGTGGTTCGAGAACAGCGCCGTCGCCTGCGCGTTCACGTCGAGGAACGCCGCCACCATCGCGTCGCGGTCGCTGGCGCTCGCAACTGCGCGCGTGTGCATCGTGAACACGATCGGGAGCGTAAAGTTGCCGGTCTGGTGCAGCGTCGAGCGCACGAACTGGTTGAGCGAGCCTGTGGTTGTGGATGTGCTGGTGGTGCTGCTGCTGCTAGTGGTCGTTGTCTTGGGCGTCACGAGGCGCTCTTGCACGGCGGCTTCGAGGCCGAGCGAGTGCGCAAAGCCGCCTGTGGGGTACAGCGAGTCGACCATTTGCCAGACGTGCCAGGAGTCGTCCGCACTGTTGTTGGTTGTGTCGTTGGTAGCAGCAGCAGAGGAAGCAGTGGTGCTCTCTCTCATTGGCGTTGTCGTCGTGGCCATGGCACTCGTTCACTCGCTTGAGCTCTTCGTGCTCTTCGTCGTGTGTCTTTTGTATCTGTTGTTGTGAAAAGAAACCTCCTCAGTCGCATTCTCTCTGTGTTTGCGCCATCATCAAGAGTGAAGCATTTGCAAATGAGACTGTTTGAGTCGCTCAGAATGACTCAAGTCGCAATTGACACCACTTGATCCTTTCTCAAAGATGACAAGTACAACCGAGTTCGAGCGCAACGAACGATGGCGTTGACACACACTCGATCTCGTAGCTCTCAGCGCGGTGGCTCCTTCATGCTCTTCTCGCTATCGCTCTCTCAAGCATCTACAGCGGCGCTTCCTAGCATCCGAGCAACTCGCTCCACAGCCAGCACCTTGTTTGAGCGAGTGTCAACATCAGAGAAGAGTTGTAGCTTCACTAGCCCACGAGTGTGCTGCTCCCACACCCGAGCCACGCTTCCTCGACCGGGTCGCACGCGACGCCCACGCGCGCTGCGATCTGCCGCTTGCGCATCTCGATCGCAAACGTGTCGCGGTAGCACGCGATCGGCATCATGCGCGAGTTGTAGCAGATACCAGCAGCAGCGCCACTGCCTCCACCTGCTTGGCTTCCACCTCCTTGGTTGTCATTCAACACGCGGCACTGGCGAAAGAGCGTCCCGTTGCACGCGTCGACGTTCGCCTGCAGCGTGAGCTGGTTCTCCTTGAGCGTCGGTGGGTTCGACGCAATGCACGTCGAGAACGGGAACTTGGCAAACATCGCGCGCGTGGCGTTCGTCGCCAGTGCCGCCGCCTTGTTGCTGTTACTGTTGTTAGTGTCCACCGTCAGACACGTGGCGTTCCACGTCCCCCACGACGCGTCGAGCGTGCACACGCGTCTCGTAAAGTCGCATGGCGTGCAGAGGAAGCCGTTGCAGCACACTTGTGGCGCGAGCGCGAGCACAAAGACGTTCAGGCGCGTGAGCTGCGCCATGTCGGGGAACGACGCGAGCGAGAAGAGCCCTGCAAGGTCGAGGCGCTCGAGGTTCGAGAGACGCGCGAGCGCCGGGAGCTCCTCGAGCCGCAGCAAGAGACCGAGCGTGAGCGACCGCAAGTTGGCGAGTCCGTCAAAGCTCGGGAGGCGCCGCAGCTCCGAGTGCGCGCCGAGGTGCAGGAACGTGAGCGCGCGCATGTCGTCAAAGACGTTGTCTGGCAAAGACACGAGGCTCGACGCGTCGATCTTGCCTTCGATGTGGCTGCGTGTGCACATTCACCACAAGCACCAGGGAGTGAGGATAGACAAAGAGAGAGGAGAGAGAGCAAGCATAGCGCTGTGTGAGCTCATTCGTACGGGCGTCTGCCGTGCCACGCACAGACAGAAGCGAGCGGTGGGTGAGAGCGAGCGTATCAAACGCAAGTGCGACGCACAGGAACTCGAGATGCGTGAACTCGCTGAACCAGACTGGCAGCGTCTCTGTGTGCGTGTAGACGAGTTGCCTGCGTTCGTTGTGCATGCGTCCATAGAGACAGACAGACAGACATGTGTCAGTGCCGTCGTCGTAGCTACAAGCGCTGTCAGTCAGTCCGAACGCCGTGGCGACTCCACTCAGACAATGCATAACAGAGTTGAGCTAAGCTGAGCAGACACAGGAGCCAAGACACAAGACACAAGACACAAGACACACAGACGCATCGCGTACATGTGCTTCATGTGTCGGCATCGCCGCAGCTCGATCGGCAGCACTGGCAAGTACCGGTTCGTGAGCTGCACGGTCGTGAGCAAACCCGCTGCGGCGAGCGTCGCAACGTGCGCAGTCGCGTCCTGGAGCCACGCCGTGGAGGTCGCAGGCGCCGGGTCGCCGTCGATCAGCGCGATGCACGGACACTGCGCGTCACTGCCGTCGTCGTTGTCGTCTATGCTGAGCCACCGAAACGCGTGCACGACGCACTCGGGGTGTGGCGCGCACGCGGCGCTGGTCGAGCGCACGCTCTCAGTCACGTACACTGTGACGCCGACTGCGACGAGACCAAGCAGCAGCGCACCGGGGTGGCGGTGCGGGTACACGCTCGCCGTGTGAGTGTGCGTGGCGTCTGTGCGAGAGAGCGAGTGTGACTGTGTGTTTGTGCTTGTGCTTGAGCGCTGGCGGAGACGCGAGGCGAGCATCGCGATCTGGAGACAGAGCGAGACGTTCGTCCCCACGCGCGTGAAGAAGCTCGAGGCGGACTGGATGCGGAGCGAGTTGAGGCTGTTGAGCGCCGCAGTCATGGCGACCGGGTCGGCGATCGTGCGTGCGAGGCGCTCGAAGCGGCCGCGCGGGAAGACCGCGAGGTTGATCGCGAGCGCCTGGCGGTCGAAGCGGAACGTCTTAAGGCAGTAGACGAGCATGGTCATGGGGAAGCCGACGGCGATCAGGAACGCAAAGCTCACGTCCACGACGCTCTGCAAGAGTCCGGACTGCAGACGCTTGACGCAGATCATCAGCACACACGCCAGTGCGTTGCAGACGATGATCGTCGAGAGGAAGACGACGAGCGCCACGGAGCTGCCGCGCTCGAGGTGCTGGACGAGCAGCACGAGCTGCAGCGCGACGTCCACGAGGCGCAAGCACACGTTCTAGTGGCACAAGCACAAGACAGACAGTGTCAGAGGCACTGAGCCCTTGCAGCTCAGTCGTCAGGTCATTCGCAGAGCCACACGAGCCACAGTCACACTCTCAGTCGACGCGCACACGTCTTCACGACACACACTCAAACGTACGAGGAGCTGCCGCGCTCGTGTCTCTTCGTTCGTCAGGTCGAGCACGAAGCTCGCGGCGCGACTCACGACACCCGAGCGCGCTCGATCCATTGCGACGGATCCGATCGAGCGGTGCACGCGTGTCGTAAGTGTGTTTACGTGCTGCTGCTGTCGATGCTGCGGATCGTCCAACTCGCTCGTTGCCGTACTGAACACCTGCCATCGCTGTAGGCAAACGCGACAGAGGCGTCGATAGAGCAGCGCCAGGAGCACACTCGCGTAGCCAGCGAGCACGGCCGCGAAGCCCACGACGCCCATGACCATGATCGCCGCTGGCGGCTCGACCAGCAGCCAGAACGAGCCGTTGTCAAAGCTCGCAGTGTCCATGATCTTGTTGATCGTGTCGTTCGGACGCACTGTGAGCAGGATGAGCCAGAGCGTCCAGAGCGCACAGCCGAGCGTGACGAGGACGAGCAGACACTCCATGACGGCTGTTGTTGTCGTCGTTGTCCGTGTTGTTGCTAGTGTTGTTGTTGTCTCTGGTATCATCGTGGTTGTCGCCTGGTGCGGCTCACCACTCGCGCTTGTAGACGCAGAGCGAAGAGCGCTTGGCTGCACCGCGACGCTCTTCATCTTCTTGCTTGACGCCTTCGTCTTCGTCGCCGTCTTTGCTGTCTTGTTTGTCGTCTTTGCTGTGGCTTTGGAGTCGACACTGTCGCTTGTGCTTGTGGTGTGAGCTCCTCTGTCGCTTGTGGGAGCAGCAGCACGTGCAGGCGCTGGCACTACGACGGACGTCATGAGCGCACGCGTCATGACTGACTGACTGTCGACACGAGGACCTGTTGGTCTGGAGTGTGGCGTCTCACAACCAGTGTGTGCGTGTGAGAGAGTGAGCGAGCGAGACAGTGAGCGCTCTGCAGTCGTGTCCAGCAGAGCTCTTGCTGCTGCTGCAATGCGCTGACTGACTGCCGTCGCTTGAGAGAGACTGCGACGCCAGTAGCAGCATCAGGAAGAGTTGCTTGACGTGTGAATGTCCACCACCGCATGTCGTTGTCGTCGTCCTTGTGTCCTGACTTGAGCGAACTTGAGCGACACACATCGCACGCCATCGCAGGTGTCACACACACGACCATCACTCACTGTCCCATATTCTGACGACGATCAAACAACTGACCTCAGTCAATATCGACGAGTGTGTGTCAAAGACACTCGTCATTCGCACTTGTCATCGCATGCGAGTGTCCTGAGGACGTCTTCGTCGCTGGATCAGCATCCCCACTGGCATCGCTACGCTCAAGGCACTCACTACTACCCAAGACGCTCTCACGCTCCTGCGCATAGCCACTACTCAGCCACACAGACGTAAGCCTCACTACAGCACACAAGTCTCACTCTCACACACACGCGACTACACGTCCTCCTCTCACTTCCACTCAGCTGAGCCTGCACGCACTCACACACTCGGCTTCTTGTCGTCGCCATCGCCATTCGACAGCGGACGCAGCGCCGACGTCTCGTCAATGTGCACGAGCAGGTCGAACTGGCGACTCGCCGAGCACAGCGAGTAGTGCGCCTCGCGCTCGCGCTGCTTGATGTACTGCACGCCGACGAAGCGCTCGGGTCGCGTCTTGGCCATTTCGGCTCGCGCCGCGTCTTCAGCTGGCGAGAGCAGATCGCTTGTGTGTGCGCCTGGGTGCGTCTTGTGACTTGCAGTGGTGGTGCTGTCACTGGCGCTGTCAGAGCGAGTAGCTGTCGAGCGAGTAGCGTCGAAGCTACTGCCACTGCCACTGCTACCGACACTGCCACTTCCCCAGTCTTGAGCAGTATCGGCACTGTCGACAACAGGCTTCTCACTTGCTGCTGCCATGGATGGCACTGGCGCATTCCGACGGAAGAACAGCCCAAAGTCCTTCACTGGCGGCGCCACAACACTTGCGTCATGCAGCAGCGCGCCGACGCTGCCGTCCAACGCAGGGTTGAGCTGCATGACGTGGTCGCGGCCGTTCCAGCGGTGCGCTGCTCGCACTGTGCCTGTGTTCGTGGTCATGCCGATGAGGAAGCAGTCGTCTTCGCCGAGTATCTGGCGCACGAGGTGGCCGACGTTCACTTGTCCAAAGCGCTCGCCTTGCTCGGTCGCCGCCGCGTCGCCGATGTGCGAGTTGTGGGCCCACACGACGGCTCGCGCGCGCTGCGGCCCTCGTGATTGTGACTGTGAGTATGACTGTGACTGTGACTGTGTGTGCGATAGCAAGTGAGCGGCGCGCGTCTGTGCGTCTTCTGCCGCGCGGCTGCGAGCGACGTCGTCCGCGTGCATCGCCGCGAGCTTCTCGTCGTGGAACGCGAGCGCGTTGACGATCATGTCGACCATGGCGTGGTCGCGGAGGTTCCACGTGAGCGAGCTGCCGCCGTCGCCGAGGTAGCTCCGGCGGTAGTACTCTTCTGCCGCGAGCACGACGCGCGCGTTCTCGTGCGCGCTGAAGAACGCGTCGCCGTCGCCAACGAGCCGCTTGTACGCGCTCGCATTGTCTTCGAGCTCGCGGAGCATGTGGCGGATCTTGCTCGTCTGCGGCGGCACTTGTCCCGCGAGCACGGCGCGGCCGTAGTCGGCCTCGGACGGCCGGAAGGCTTGGAGCACCGCGTACCGCTGGCGCGCGCGCTCGGCCATGGACGGGTCCACGGCGTCCAAGTACGCCACGACCTGGTCGCTCGAGGCAAACATGCTGTAGATGTCGAGTCCAAAGAGCGCGACCGGCAGTGCCGCAAAGTACGGCGCCGCAGTCGCGACTTCGCGCCGGAGGTTCTCGGTCCGGAGCCACTGCACAAAGTCGCGCACAACTTCGTTGCGCCACATCCAGACCGGAAAGCGCGCCTTGAGCACCTCCATCACTTGCTCTGTGGTCATGTTCGGGTCGACTGTGGTGGCTTTGAGTGGATCAGGAAGTGCTTCAAGTGGCGGCGTTGGCGGTGGTTGTGAAGGCGATGACTTTGGCTGTGTCGGTGGCACTGGTGATACTGGCGAAGCGGATGGCGAAGTAGGCAAGACTGGCGACGAAGGCGAGATTGGCGAGACAGGTGGCGACGGCGTCAGTGACGGCGACACTGGTGGCAGCGGCACGTTCGACGCAGAGTACACGTCCGAAGGCGACGTTGCGAGCGTCTGCGTCGCGGCCTGCGCGCCGCCGCCGACAAACTGGTGGAGCTTGTAGAACGACGGAAAGTCCGACTCGCAGAGCACGAGCGAGAAGTGCTCGCGCTCGATGAGCGCTTTCGTGATCTCGGCGCGCAAGGCGTAGAACTCGTGCGTGCCGTGCGTCTCTTCGCCAATGAGCACGACGCGCGCACTGCCGATCGCGCGTCGGACGTGCTCGAACTGGTTGTCAGCGAGCTGCGCGAGTCCCACGCGCGCGTTTGCGACCGCCGCGAGCGCCGCTTTCGTCGTGCGCGCCATGGCTACGGTCGAGTCAAGTCCAGTTGAGATTGAGATTGAGTCGTGGCGAGGTGTTGCTGTCGAGTCTGTGGTCTTGTTTGACTGTCGGTCTGTCGGTGGCAGGTCGGTCGAGATGGCTGGTTCACTCAAGCGATGCAGTACTCGAGCTCTTGATCAGCAGGTCCCTGAGTCTCTGGAGCACTTGTTGTCTTGCTCACGGGCTGCCAGACGAAGTGTCGATGTCTGTCAACGCGCACTGACAAGTGAGTGAACGAGCGAGTGTTCATCTGAGGCGAGTGCTCACAACAAGAGCGACGACGACGACGACGATGAGAGACACGAAGATGCGGCAGTTGGGCTGTCATTTGTCACTGCTGCTTTGACTTGTTCCTGTGCTGCTTGATCACTTTGCCTATAAAGTCAAACACAAAAAACCTGTTGAGAGTTATCGCTGTGAATCAAACACACACTCACATTTGGCTCGATAGTCACTCACTCAATCACTCGATCGAAATGCTGCGACTGCATCGAATCGTTGGCATCGTCCGCACGAGCGCATCGCGTCGCTCCGTGGCAGTGACAGCGCTGCGTCTTCGCCACCACAGCCTCTGTCATGGCGACAATCACCAGTGCGTGCGCTTCTGCAGCAGCTCTACCAGCTCTACCAGTGAAGAAGTGCTGGCGTTTGCAGACGGTGCGAGTCGCGGCAATCCTGGCAAAGGTGGCTGCGGCGCGCTGCTCATCGACGCTGCGACCGAGCGCGTGCTGGCGTCGCGCGGTCTGTACTTGGGCGAGCGCGAGACGAACAACACAGCCGAGTATCGCGGCTTGCGCCTCGCGCTCGAGCTTGCACAGGCGCACGCTGCCACGCGCGTGCACGTGCACATGGACTCGGAGCTCATTGTGCGGCAGATGAACGGCGTGTACCGCGTGAAAGCACCGCACTTGCGCACGCTCTACCTCGAGTGCCGCGCGCTCTGCGACGCGTTCGAGCGCGTGACGTTCAGCCACGTGCGTCGGGAAGCGAACGCCGCAGCTGATCGGCTCGCAAACGAAGCGATTGACGCGCACGACCAGCAGCTCCAGCAGCAGCAACGCTCCATCGCCACGAGCGCTGCGCCATTAGCTGAGCAGTAGACGCCTTCATAGACTCAAGAGTAGCACAACGATAGACCTCCGTATCATCAGTACGAACAGTAGCAGTCGAGTCACTCGAGAGAAGCTACGCACAAAGGAATGAATGGACCAGAGACGCTAGTGTCGAAGAATGTATGTCATGATCCCATGAGTGATGGTCACATGTGCGCAAGACCGACAATGCGGTCGTCCTCTGCGCGGTCCTCTTCGTCTTCGACTGTCTCGTCGAGTTGCTCAGCGATGACGCGCGCGATGACTGCGACCATGAGGACATTGTGCGTCCGGCGCATGCGCGTCGTGAGCCACTCGATCGCCATCACGAGCGCAAACGACGGTGGCAGCGGCGACGGGAAGAGCGTGAGCCAGATCGTCGCGACGTACGTGAGGCTCGCGCCTGCTTGGTGCGGCACGCCAAATGAGCTGAGCGTGCTCACGACCACGAGCGCAAGGGCGCGGCCAGGCGTGAGCATGGCTTCGATGCCAGCAGTGTACGCCATGAAGACCGTTGCGACGACAAAGAACGCCGCGGTGCCAGGGAGACAGAGCGAGACGCCGACGCTCACGACGTACTGCGCGAGCGTGCGCGAGATCTGCTGCGAGCCCTCGATGCAGCGCATGAGCACGGGGATCGTCGCGGTGTAGTTCGACGACCCAAACATGAAGAGCATCGCCGGCAAGAGGTAGAGACTGAACGCGAGCGGGTTCTTGCGCACAAGCAGCCAGTAGCCGGCACACGTCACGAGCGCAAAGTACGCGAGGAGCGTTGCGAGGAGCGCGAGCGAGAGCCCGAGCGTCGCGTCAAACGTCGCGCGCGTGAGCGTGCCCTGCATGACGTAGAACGCCATGGCCGAGAGCGTGCCAATGGGGGTCCACGGCATCAACCAGTTAAGAATGAGCTCGAGCACGAGGTCGAGCTGCTTGAGCAGCACAAACACGTGGTTCGGCTCGCCTGTGCTGCTGTCGTGCGCGAGCACGAGGCCGGCGCCAAAGAGCATGCTAAAGACCGTCGCGGCGAGGAACGCCGACGACGCGAACGACTCGGCGATGTTCTGCGTCACGACGTTGTCAAAGAACGCGACTATCTGCTTTGCAAACGTCGTTGCGCGCGGCGGTGCACCGGCGATCTGGAGCGACACGCCCGTGATGTTGGTCGCGACGAACGCCATTGCGTCGCGGAGCTGCTTACCGACGCACGTCGATGCGTTTGCAGCGAGGTACTTGCCGTTTGGGCACTGGAGACTCAGGCGCGCCGATGCAGCAGGCGCGGCGATCTCGCCTTTGTGCGCAAACAGCGGCGTGGCGCCAAAGACAAAGCTCACGCCGAGCGCGAGGACGCACGCGAGGAACGCGGCGCCGAGGAAGAAGCCGAGCACGCGGACGTTCACGCCACGCGTCTTGCTCGACATCGTGAGGTTCGCAAAGCCAATCGAGACGCTCGTGAAGAGGAGCGGGAGCGTAAGACACTCGATGGCCGAGATGAAGAAGTAGCCGGGGAAGCCGATCCAGATCTGCGCTGTCTCGCTCACGCCGACCTTGTTGAGCACGGCGCCGATGGCAAAGCCGGCGATGCCCGCGGCGCACGTGAAGATCAAGTGCGGCGACGCGTAGTGCAGGTCCACGAGCAAGTCGTCGAGCACCGGCACGGCGCTCTTGTTGCCACCAGATGCGCTCGCCGTGCCAGGCGGCAGTGGCGGTCCAGTGCCTTTGGCGACGCGGAAGAGCGCCGGCTGCTCGAGAAACTGCGTCGTGGGCGTCATTGTGATCGAGTTGTTCATACTCAAGGTGCCGTCGAGCGAGAGCGTCGCGCCTGTGGCGATGCGGCGCTGACTCTCGCCGCCTGACACGCCGCGCGCATCAGTGCCACGCGGCTCTGGCTGCAAGAGGACGCCGTCGAACTGCGACGTCTTCATGCTGCGCACGTGGCTCGTTCACGAGGCTGCGAGTGATACGAGGCACTCAAGCGAAGGCGAACAAGTGTGTCAGGGAGCCGACGACATTTGTGAGAAGTCGCGACAACGCCAAGAGGTTTCAATCGTCTTGAGCTGTTTGCAACAAGCGCTTCTTCACTGGTAGAGCTGGTAGAGCTGCTGCAGAAGCGCACGCACTGGTGATTGTCGCCATGACAGAGGCTGTGGTGGCGAAGACGCAGCGCTGTCACTGCCACGGAGCGACGCGATGCGCTCGTGCGGACGATGCCAACGATTCGATGCAGTCGCAGCATTTCGATCGAGTGATTGAGTGAGTGACTATCGAGCCAAATGTGAGTGTGTGTTTGATTCACAGCGATAACTCTCAACAGGTTTTTTGTGTTTGACTTTATAGGCAAAGTGATCAAGCAGCACAGGAACAAGTCAAAGCAGCAGTGACAAATGACAGCCCAACTGCCGCATCTTCGTGTCTCTCATCGTCGTCGTCGTCGTCGCTCTTGTTGTGAGCACTCGCCTCAGATGAACACTCGCTCGTTCACTCACTTGTCAGTGCGCGTTGACAGACATCGACACTTCGTCTGGCAGCCCGTGAGCAAGACAACAAGTGCTCCAGAGACTCAGGGACCTGCTGATCAAGAGCTCGAGTACTGCATCGCTTGAGTGAACCAGCCATCTCGACCGACCTGCCACCGACAGACCGACAGTCAAACAAGACCACAGACTCGACAGCAACACCTCGCCACGACTCAATCTCAATCTCAACTGGACTTGACTCGACCGTAGCCATGGCGCGCACGACGAAAGCGGCGCTCGCGGCGGTCGCAAACGCGCGCGTGGGACTCGCGCAGCTCGCTGACAACCAGTTCGAGCACGTCCGACGCGCGATCGGCAGTGCGCGCGTCGTGCTCATTGGCGAAGAGACGCACGGCACGCACGAGTTCTACGCCTTGCGCGCCGAGATCACGAAAGCGCTCATCGAGCGCGAGCACTTCTCGCTCGTGCTCTGCGAGTCGGACTTTCCGTCGTTCTACAAGCTCCACCAGTTTGTCGGCGGCGGCGCGCAGGCCGCGACGCAGACGCTCGCAACGTCGCCTTCGGACGTGTACTCTGCGTCGAACGTGCCGCTGCCACCAGTGTCGCCGTCACTGACGCCGTCGCCACCTGTCTCGCCAATCTCGCCTTCGTCGCCAGTCTTGCCTACTTCGCCATCCGCTTCGCCAGTATCACCAGTGCCACCGACACAGCCAAAGTCATCGCCTTCACAACCACCGCCAACGCCGCCACTTGAAGCACTTCCTGATCCACTCAAAGCCACCACAGTCGACCCGAACATGACCACAGAGCAAGTGATGGAGGTGCTCAAGGCGCGCTTTCCGGTCTGGATGTGGCGCAACGAAGTTGTGCGCGACTTTGTGCAGTGGCTCCGGACCGAGAACCTCCGGCGCGAAGTCGCGACTGCGGCGCCGTACTTTGCGGCACTGCCGGTCGCGCTCTTTGGACTCGACATCTACAGCATGTTTGCCTCGAGCGACCAGGTCGTGGCGTACTTGGACGCCGTGGACCCGTCCATGGCCGAGCGCGCGCGCCAGCGGTACGCGGTGCTCCAAGCCTTCCGGCCGTCCGAGGCCGACTACGGCCGCGCCGTGCTCGCGGGACAAGTGCCGCCGCAGACGAGCAAGATCCGCCACATGCTCCGCGAGCTCGAAGACAATGCGAGCGCGTACAAGCGGCTCGTTGGCGACGGCGACGCGTTCTTCAGCGCGCACGAGAACGCGCGCGTCGTGCTCGCGGCAGAAGAGTACTACCGCCGGAGCTACCTCGGCGACGGCGGCAGCTCGCTCACGTGGAACCTCCGCGACCACGCCATGGTCGACATGATCGTCAACGCGCTCGCGTTCCACGACGAGAAGCTCGCGGCGATGCACGCGGACGACGTCGCTCGCAGCCGCGCGGCAGAAGACGCACAGACGCGCGCCGCTCACTTGCTATCGCACACACAGTCACAGTCACAGTCATACTCACAGTCACAATCACGAGGGCCGCAGCGCGCGCGAGCCGTCGTGTGGGCCCACAACTCGCACATCGGCGACGCGGCGGCGACCGAGCAAGGCGAGCGCTTTGGACAAGTGAACGTCGGCCACCTCGTGCGCCAGATACTCGGCGAAGACGACTGCTTCCTCATCGGCATGACCACGAACACAGGCACAGTGCGAGCAGCGCACCGCTGGAACGGCCGCGACCACGTCATGCAGCTCAACCCTGCGTTGGACGGCAGCGTCGGCGCGCTGCTGCATGACGCAAGTGTTGTGGCGCCGCCAGTGAAGGACTTTGGGCTGTTCTTCCGTCGGAATGCGCCAGTGCCACCCATGGCAGCAGCAAGTGAGAAGCCTGTTGTCGACAGTGCCGATACTGCTCAAGACTGGGGAAGTGGCAGTGTCGGTAGCAGTGGCAGTGGCAGTAGCTTCGACGCTACTCGCTCGACAGCTACTCGCTCTGACAGCGCCAGTGACAGCACCACCACTGCAAGTCACAAGACGCACCCAGGCGCACACACAAGCGATCTGCTCTCGCCAGCTGAAGACGCGGCGCGAGCCGAAATGGCCAAGACGCGACCCGAGCGCTTCGTCGGCGTGCAGTACATCAAGCAGCGCGAGCGCGAGGCGCACTACTCGCTGTGCTCGGCGAGTCGCCAGTTCGACCTGCTCGTGCACATTGACGAGACGTCGGCGCTGCGTCCGCTGTCGAATGGCGATGGCGACGACAAGAAGCCGAGTGTGTGAGTGCGTGCAGGCTCAGCTGAGTGGAAGTGAGAGGAGGACGTGTAGTCGCGTGTGTGTGAGAGTGAGACTTGTGTGCTGTAGTGAGGCTTACGTCTGTGTGGCTGAGTAGTGGCTATGCGCAGGAGCGTGAGAGCGTCTTGGGTAGTAGTGAGTGCCTTGAGCGTAGCGATGCCAGTGGGGATGCTGATCCAGCGACGAAGACGTCCTCAGGACACTCGCATGCGATGACAAGTGCGAATGACGAGTGTCTTTGACACACACTCGTCGATATTGACTGAGGTCAGTTGTTTGATCGTCGTCAGAATATGGGACAGTGAGTGATGGTCGTGTGTGTGACACCTGCGATGGCGTGCGATGTGTGTCGCTCAAGTTCGCTCAAGTCAGGACACAAGGACGACGACAACGACATGCGGTGGTGGACATTCACACGTCAAGCAACTCTTCCTGATGCTGCTACTGGCGTCGCAGTCTCTCTCAAGCGACGGCAGTCAGTCAGCGCATTGCAGCAGCAGCAAGAGCTCTGCTGGACACGACTGCAGAGCGCTCACTGTCTCGCTCGCTCACTCTCTCACACGCACACACTGGTTGTGAGACGCCACACTCCAGACCAACAGGTCCTCGTGTCGACAGTCAGTCAGTCATGACGCGTGCGCTCATGACGTCCGTCGTAGTGCCAGCGCCTGCACGTGCTGCTGCTCCCACAAGCGACAGAGGAGCTCACACCACAAGCACAAGCGACAGTGTCGACTCCAAAGCCACAGCAAAGACGACAAACAAGACAGCAAAGACGGCGACGAAGACGAAGGCGTCAAGCAAGAAGATGAAGAGCGTCGCGGTGCAGCCAAGCGCTCTTCGCTCTGCGTCTACAAGCGCGAGTGGTGAGCCGCACCAGGCGACAACCACGATGATACCAGAGACAACAACAACACTAGCAACAACACGGACAACGACGACAACAACAGCCGTCATGGAGTGTCTGCTCGTCCTCGTCACGCTCGGCTGTGCGCTCTGGACGCTCTGGCTCATCCTGCTCACAGTGCGTCCGAACGACACGATCAACAAGATCATGGACACTGCGAGCTTTGACAACGGCTCGTTCTGGCTGCTGGTCGAGCCGCCAGCGGCGATCATGGTCATGGGCGTCGTGGGCTTCGCGGCCGTGCTCGCTGGCTACGCGAGTGTGCTCCTGGCGCTGCTCTATCGACGCCTCTGTCGCGTTTGCCTACAGCGATGGCAGGTGTTCAGTACGGCAACGAGCGAGTTGGACGATCCGCAGCATCGACAGCAGCAGCACGTAAACACACTTACGACACGCATGCACCGCTCGATCGGATCCGTCGCAATGGATCGAGCGCGCTCGGGTGTCGTGAGTCGCGCCGCGAGCTTCGTGCTCGACCTGACGAACGAAGAGACACGAGCGCGGCAGCTCCTCGTACGTTTGAGTGTGTGTCGTGAAGACGTGTGCGCGTCGACTGAGAGTGTGACTGTGGCTCGTGTGGCTCTGCGAATGACCTGACGACTGAGCTGCAAGGGCTCAGTGCCTCTGACACTGTCTGTCTTGTGCTTGTGCCACTAGAACGTGTGCTTGCGCCTCGTGGACATCGCGCTGCAGCTCGTGCTGCTCGTCCAGCACCTCGAGCGCGGCAGCTCCGTGGCGCTCGTCGTCTTCCTCTCGACGATCATCGTCTGCAACGCACTGGCGTGTGTGCTGATGATCTGCGTCAAGCGTCTGCAGTCCGGACTCTTGCAGAGCGTCGTGGACGTGAGCTTTGCGTTCCTGATCGCCGTCGGCTTCCCCATGACCATGCTCGTCTACTGCCTTAAGACGTTCCGCTTCGACCGCCAGGCGCTCGCGATCAACCTCGCGGTCTTCCCGCGCGGCCGCTTCGAGCGCCTCGCACGCACGATCGCCGACCCGGTCGCCATGACTGCGGCGCTCAACAGCCTCAACTCGCTCCGCATCCAGTCCGCCTCGAGCTTCTTCACGCGCGTGGGGACGAACGTCTCGCTCTGTCTCCAGATCGCGATGCTCGCCTCGCGTCTCCGCCAGCGCTCAAGCACAAGCACAAACACACAGTCACACTCGCTCTCTCGCACAGACGCCACGCACACTCACACGGCGAGCGTGTACCCGCACCGCCACCCCGGTGCGCTGCTGCTTGGTCTCGTCGCAGTCGGCGTCACAGTGTACGTGACTGAGAGCGTGCGCTCGACCAGCGCCGCGTGCGCGCCACACCCCGAGTGCGTCGTGCACGCGTTTCGGTGGCTCAGCATAGACGACAACGACGACGGCAGTGACGCGCAGTGTCCGTGCATCGCGCTGATCGACGGCGACCCGGCGCCTGCGACCTCCACGGCGTGGCTCCAGGACGCGACTGCGCACGTTGCGACGCTCGCCGCAGCGGGTTTGCTCACGACCGTGCAGCTCACGAACCGGTACTTGCCAGTGCTGCCGATCGAGCTGCGGCGATGCCGACACATGAAGCACATGTACGCGATGCGTCTGTGTGTCTTGTGTCTTGTGTCTTGTGTCTTGGCTCCTGTGTCTGCTCAGCTTAGCTCAACTCTGTTATGCATTGTCTGAGTGGAGTCGCCACGGCGTTCGGACTGACTGACAGCGCTTGTAGCTACGACGACGGCACTGACACATGTCTGTCTGTCTGTCTCTATGGACGCATGCACAACGAACGCAGGCAACTCGTCTACACGCACACAGAGACGCTGCCAGTCTGGTTCAGCGAGTTCACGCATCTCGAGTTCCTGTGCGTCGCACTTGCGTTTGATACGCTCGCTCTCACCCACCGCTCGCTTCTGTCTGTGCGTGGCACGGCAGACGCCCGTACGAATGAGCTCACACAGCGCTATGCTTGCTCTCTCTCTCTCTTTGTCTATCCTCACTCCCCTGGTGCTTGTGGTGAATGTGCACACGCAGCCACATCGAAGGCAAGATCGACGCGTCGAGCCTCGTGTCTTTGCCAGACAACGTCTTTGACGACATGCGCGCGCTCACGTTCCTGCACCTCGGCGCGCACTCGGAGCTGCGGCGCCTCCCGAGCTTTGACGGACTCGCCAACTTGCGGTCGCTCACGCTCGGTCTCTTGCTGCGGCTCGAGGAGCTCCCGGCGCTCGCGCGTCTCTCGAACCTCGAGCGCCTCGACCTTGCAGGGCTCTTCTCGCTCGCGTCGTTCCCCGACATGGCGCAGCTCACGCGCCTGAACGTCTTTGTGCTCGCGCTCGCGCCACAAGTGTGCTGCAACGGCTTCCTCTGCACGCCATGCGACTTTACGAGACGCGTGTGCACGCTCGACGCGTCGTGGGGGACGTGGAACGCCACGTGTCTGACGGTGGACACTAACAACAGTAACAGCAACAAGGCGGCGGCACTGGCGACGAACGCCACGCGCGCGATGTTTGCCAAGTTCCCGTTCTCGACGTGCATTGCGTCGAACCCACCGACGCTCAAGGAGAACCAGCTCACGCTGCAGGCGAACGTCGACGCGTGCAACGGGACGCTCTTTCGCCAGTGCCGCGTGTTGAATGACAACCAAGGAGGTGGAAGCCAAGCAGGTGGAGGCAGTGGCGCTGCTGCTGGTATCTGCTACAACTCGCGCATGATGCCGATCGCGTGCTACCGCGACACGTTTGCGATCGAGATGCGCAAGCGGCAGATCGCAGCGCGCGTGGGCGTCGCGTGCGACCCGGTCGAGGAAGCGTGGCTCGGGTGTGGGAGCAGCACACTCGTGGGCTAGTGAAGCTACAACTCTTCTCTGATGTTGACACTCGCTCAAACAAGGTGCTGGCTGTGGAGCGAGTTGCTCGGATGCTAGGAAGCGCCGCTGTAGATGCTTGAGAGAGCGATAGCGAGAAGAGCATGAAGGAGCCACCGCGCTGAGAGCTACGAGATCGAGTGTGTGTCAACGCCATCGTTCGTTGCGCTCGAACTCGGTTGTACTTGTCATCTTTGAGAAAGGATCAAGTGGTGTCAATTGCGACTTGAGTCATTCTGAGCGACTCAAACAGTCTCATTTGCAAATGCTTCACTCTTGATGATGGCGCAAACACAGAGAGAATGCGACTGAGGAGGTTTCTTTTCACAACAACAGATACAAAAGACACACGACGAAGAGCACGAAGAGCTCAAGCGAGTGAACGAGTGCCATGGCCACGACGACAACGCCAATGAGAGAGAGCACCACTGCTTCCTCTGCTGCTGCTACCAACGACACAACCAACAACAGTGCGGACGACTCCTGGCACGTCTGGCAAATGGTCGACTCGCTGTACCCCACAGGCGGCTTTGCGCACTCGCTCGGCCTCGAAGCCGCCGTGCAAGAGCGCCTCGTGACGCCCAAGACAACGACCACTAGCAGCAGCAGCACCACCAGCACATCCACAACCACAGGCTCGCTCAACCAGTTCGTGCGCTCGACGCTGCACCAGACCGGCAACTTTACGCTCCCGATCGTGTTCACGATGCACACGCGCGCAGTTGCGAGCGCCAGCGACCGCGACGCGATGGTGGCGGCGTTCCTCGACGTGAACGCGCAGGCGACGGCGCTGTTCTCGAACCACGTGGCGCAGAAAGCGTCGCTCGCACAAGGCGCTGCGATGCTCCGTCTCGCGCTCTCGACGTACCACCGGCGCGCAAACGACGCGTTCAGCGTCCTGCTCACGCTCCGCAAAGAGACGAAGCGGCAGCAGCACCCGGGCGTGCACCACGCAGTCGTGTGCGCGCTCGTGTGCGCGCTCCTGGGCGTCGACAGCGCGACGTGCCAGCGCTTCGTGCTCTTCGCCGCCGCGCGCGACGTGCTCAGCGCCGCGACGCGGCTGAACCTCATCGGGCCGTTCGAGGCCGCGCGCACGCAGTTTGAGCTCCGCGACGTCGCGGCGCGCGTGTTCGAGCGCTGCAGAGACCGCGCGATCGCAGACGCGTACTCGTCGGCGCCGGTGCTCGACCTCGTCCAAGCGATGCACGACCAGCTCTACACGCGGATCTTCAATAGCTAGCTTGTTAGCGAATGAGTTGAGCGGCTTGTGAGTGAGTGACTGAATGTATGTGGACCATGAGTGATGGTCACTTTGTTGCATCTCAGTTGATGCTACATCGTAATCACTCGAGCGTCAGTGGCGCTGGCGTCGCAGCAGCGAGCTCACGCACGCTCAAGACGCACGCGGACGCGACGGTGACACTGAGTGCGCGCCAGAGCTCGGCGCGCTTTGCGAGATCGCTCCAGCGATGATCAGCTGCGAGCGACTGCTGGACGCGCACGTCGGCTCGCATGGGCGTTGTGTGGAGACTCGCATTTGAGCCAAAGCGCCGGTGCGAGCGCAGTCCGGAGCGCGACTCGCTGCGGCTGAGACTCGCACTCGTTGTGGCGTCGCCAGTGCGAAAGAGCGTGCGCTGGATCCGTGCGCCGGCGTCGCCGTCGACTGTTGCTTCAGACGCGGCGCGGCGGAGCTCCTGCGCCGTCGCAATGATCGCCTCGAGCTGCTGCGTCGCGGTGCTCACGAGCGCCAAGTGCGGCAACGCGAGCGTCTGGTGCGCGCGGTACCGGTGCTTCAGCTGCTCCTGCGCGCAGTGGCGCACAACACGTGCTGCAGTCGCGACGCCGTGAGTGTTGGTCGCTGTCGATGACTGCTGGAAGACTGGCGCATGGAGCTGCGCACTTGCGCGACACGTCTCGATCGCACTCACGACGTCGAGCTTGCGCGTCAAGAGCGTCGACTGCTGCGATAGAAAGAGCTCGATCTGCGCTGATAGCGCAGCGAGTGATGGTCCGTCCATTGTTGAAGCACACATGACTTGCAAAATCTACGATACCACAAATATGGACAGTGAGTGATGGTCTTCAGCAAACCTCTCTACTACATGTATCTGTAGCGACCAACCGAGCAAGCGGCGTACGTACGTGCAAGTGCGTCGCAGAGAACGTCGGGTGCGGACGCGCATGTGGCGCTGCTGCAGTCTCGATCGCAGCGCTCGCAAAGCGCTCCCACTGCCGCATGACATCGTCGAGTTCGCGCTCGAGCGTCGCGACGTCACTGACTGGCGCTGACGCGAGTGGCGATGCGTCCGTCGTGCGCTGGCGCTTGCGCGTCGACTCGCTGCCAGTTGCGTCAGAGGAAGACGGCGCTGTGGCGGTGACTGACTGCGCGTGGCACTGCGCAATGCGCTCGCGCAGACGCACGACTGGCGCAAGGGCGAACGGCACGCGCTTCTGAGAGACACGTACGCAGTGCGAGAGAGTCAGCGCCACGACGCACATACGCACATACGTGACGCAGCGCAGGACGCACGAGGAACGACTGATCGCAGGCTGGGAGCGCGAGCTGAACTCGCAGCGTCGGATCGAGAAGCGTGAGGACGCCGCAGCGACGGCAGCGCAGTGCGCCGTGTGTCTCTTTCGCAGCGTCGATGAGGACGTGGCAGCTCTCGCACGCGACCATGCGCAGCGCACAGGACGAGCTGTCACCGACAAGACGCAGCACACGACAGACCGATTGGTCGATTGGGTGGAGTAAGTGCGCGTGTTCATCCACACACTGCGCTCCTGCAGTACACAACAAAAGCGCACCACGTGAACACGAGCGGCGCCAGTGCGCTCGTTGGTACCGCCGTGAGCAGCAGCTGCGGCGCATGCGCGCGGTCCGTCGGCTCGAGCGCGCGATCACGAGCGCCACGCGCGCATCGACACGACCACCAGCTCGTCATTATGCGAATGGTGTCGTGCCTCGCTTTCTTCACTACCGAAAGTTGCTATTGCGACGTGGAAGCAAGTCTCGGACGTCTTGGACAGCAACGATGCCGCTCTCACTGCACGGCTCGTTCGTATCACCGTCGTCATCAACACTCGATCGAGTTGAGGCGATTGTATCAAGAGACTCGGTTGAGTCTCTCTCTTTCTCTCGTATGCTCTTACGAACGTACGCTTGACCTAGCAGAAGCGCATTCACTGGCGATCTACTTGCCAAAGCGGCGCTTGCGGCGATTGAACTCGACGATCGCAGCGCGCAGGTCGTCCTGCGTCATCTCGGGTCAGAGCTTGTCGACGAAGATGAGCTCCGAGTACGCGACGTACACGCACCATCGATCTCGTCGCGCCCGCCATAGCTACAGCCATAGCAGTCGGCCAGTGCACCATGACGCGCGACAGCGAGATCGTACACAACGCAAGCACAGTCGACTCCAGGCACCCCAGTCAGGCACAGAAGAATACCAGCACAACATCCTAGCAACGCTACAAACACGGCAGCCGCGCAAGAGAGCTTTTGGTCATGGAGTACAACGATGCTGTCGAGAGCGCCAGAAGCCAAGTAAGGTGCCACAAGTTGGTGACGCTGTGCTAGGCAGCGAGCAGGCGTGATCGATGTTGACATTCCTAGCGCATGGGTACCGCACTCGAGTGCGTGAGCGAGTGCATCATTGTGGCGGCAAACGACTCCAGTTGTTGCAGTCAGACACATGGCAGAGAAGTGGTGATCGATCTTCAAGCGAGTTGATGTCGATTACTATGCGATTGCAACTACGCGCTCTCCCGCTCGAGTTCTCTCTCTCCGTGTCTTTCGTCTTGAGTCAAAGACGTCAGGAGAGCTTGCGAGCACGTCGGTCGGTCCGTCCACAGTGAACAGCTCACACATTTTTCAGACTCTAACTGTAGAGTCTTGAGGTGGCGTCTCTCGCGTCAGCGTGCTCACTCGCTTACAAACTGGAGATTCGCACTTGTCATTCGCGTCGACTCGAAAGTGATCTGGACAGCAGTTCATGTGAACTCGCCGCTTGTCGGGTGCATCGTCCATTGCCGTCTCTCTTCCGCTGTCGCGATGCCAACTCATGTGCGATTTTTGAGATCGATCGAGGTCGCGCTTGCTCGTGTTGCAGTCACTACACGGTGCCGAGCTCGAGTACTTCCAGCAATTGTGAGGTGTTGCGTTCTCAACGTCCTGTGTGTGCGTGCTCTCTCTCTCTTGGCAATGGTGCTGGGGTTGGATCGGATCAACGATAGAGAAACCTGACAGAGTGAACACGTTTGTCGTTGGTGCACGACAAACCTCAACAACATCAACAGACACAGCAAAGCGGACCAAGTCGAGTCGAACGTGTGAGAGATCGAAGCTGTGAGCCAACGAGCAATCTTGTACATGCCTCGATGTGTACTCTTCATTGGTGTGTTTGATCGGTCGTACCAGCGACGGTAGTGGCAACAACAAAGAGAGCAGGATGTCATGGACAGCAGCAAGAGCAGCATCGTAGTTGACCCGAGGCGACTCGAGTCCATTCACAAGACAAAGCATAGCAATGCAGACAAGGAGACACGAAGCAGTAGTTCATCACACAAGAGCTGGAGTGTGCGAGTGTGCTGGTCTGCATCGGCACACCAACCAACCAAGCAACACAGCACAACTCAAAGCGCGGCGGCCAAGCAAAGCAAGTCAAAGAGAGAGAGAGAGATGTCATCGCCGACGGCAGCAAAGGGAGCATCGCGAAGGAGGAGGAGGGACGTAGTGAAGCAAGTCGAGCGTGTCGAGAGCGAATGAAAGGAAAAGCGAAAGGAAACAACCGAAGGAAAAATAGTGTGCGCCATCCGGGAATCTTTTCCCACTAAACCAATGGCGCTTCGTGAAAGAAAAAGCAACATAAAGTGCACGACAAAAGTCTTGGAAATTTTTTGTTTCATTTCAAATATTTTTGATTTTCATCGGACAGAGCTGCAATGAAGCTGGATTAATAGCGCAATTAAATACGGTTCGAATGCTATATGTCGATCATCGAAATACACAGTGTAGCCAGCACAATGGCAGAAAATGTCATTTTCGAAATATTTCAACGATGCGAGAATAAATGGAGAGGCGTGGTAAGATTGGTATCAAAATTGTAATTGTGGTCAAACGAGCTCGAAAACACGTAATTTAGATAGAACACATTGCGTACACCAAGCGAACAAATTTCCAGTGCCTCCGAAGCTGTTTTGCGATGACGGCGTGGCAAGAGATGACGGCGAGCGACGTCGCAACTATCCTCGACCTTCGAGGCCAAGGCGAGAGGCTGCAGGCGATTGCAACGCGTGTGCAGCGCAGCGTATCGACTGTGTCACGCGTCATCAACGGCGAGAGAGCCTCGAAGACCAAACAGCGCACGGGAAGGCCTCGAAAAGTGTCTGAGCGTGAGGGCCGGCGGCTGGTGCGCGCGGTCACGACGCGAAATGAGAGCGCCTCTCAAGCCCGAGCGAGTGTCGGTGTTGACGCATCGGTGCGCACCGTGCAGCGCGTCCTCCATGCACACCCTGACGTGTCTTGGAAGAAGAAGAAGCGGACGACGGTGATGACCAAGATGCACCAAAAAGGACGAGTCGCATGGGCGAGCGAGAGAGCAGCTTGGGGCGCGAGTGAGTGGTCGCGTGTCGTGTTTAGCGACGAGAAGAAGTGGAACATGGATGGGCCGGATGGCTTGCAGTTTTACTGGCATCGCGCGGGGCAGCCAGAGCGATGCGCCGTGAAGCGTCACAGCGGTGGAGGATCGGTCATGGTCTGGGGCGCATTCTCTGCAGCCGGCAAGTCGGAGCTCAAGTTCATTGAGGGCGGCCAAGACGCGCAACGCTACACAGAGACGCTTGCCACGCACTTGCTGCCGTTCTTACGCGCGCACCACGAAGAAGGGCACGTGTTTCAGCATGACAACGCGCCGTGTCATCGCGCTCGACTTACTCAAGCATGGCTGCAGACGAGCAACGTGACGACGATGAGCTGGCCAGCGATGTCCCCGGATCTCAATCCGATCGAGCACCTCTGGGGCATCCTGACGAGAACCGTGTACGCGCACGGTCGCCAGTTCTCATCGCAGCAAGAGCTCAAGTCCGCCATCACCCAAGCGTGGCGCGATCTCGACCACTCAGTCATTGCCAACTTGGTTGCATCGATGCCCAAGCGCTGTGCAGCTGTCCTCGAGCGCAAGGGAGCGTTTATTACTAGTTCGTAAGCTTCAAACGCAGCGTCCTCACGTTCAATACCAATCTTACCACGCCTCTCCATTTATTCTCGCATCGTTGAAATATTTCGAAAATGACATTTTCTGCCATTGTGCTGGCTACACTGTGTATTTCGATGATCGACATATAGCATTCGAACCGTATTTAATTGCGCTATTAATCCAGCTTCATTGCAGCTCTGTCCGATGAAAATCAAAAATATTTGAAATGAAACAAAAAATTTCCAAGACTTTTGTCGTGCACTTTACCAGAGTATCACATAAAATACAACGCTGTGAACAGAGCAAGCAATGGCAACACGACTTGGACAGCGACAACCACAACGACCAAGACACACAAGACAACACACACACACACACACACACACACACACACACACACGAACAAGCCTCGAGCAGCACCACCGTCTCGACACTTGCAACTCATTGCAAAGAAAGACAAGCGAGGCAACACGGCAACGCAAACAAGCAAGCAGACGAGTGCTACTGCTGCTTGTGAGTGATCGCATCCATTGCTCCGCCAAGAACACACAGCAGCGCAAACGTACAGCAAGCTCGCGTACGAGCGTCGACGTCAACGCGAGTATCCGTCCATCCACGCGCCAGCAAGCTTGTTCATCCACTTCAAACGACATTGTCGATGCAAAAGTGACTCAAGACTCAAAGCTTCACGCTTGCGTTGATAGTGTTGCTCTCGCATGCCGTCACGATGCGGCATCTCGCTTGCTATCGTGCACTTGGACGACAATCGAGCCAGGCTTCTTCTGATGGATCGCACGCAATGCCGACACCTGCTGCGATCTGCTGTCTTCGCAACTCGATCGCAAACGTGTCGCTGTAGCACGAGATCGGCATTCTCCGGAGACTGAAGCACATGCCAAGTCGACCATCCGATCGATAGCACTTGCGGTACATCGTGCCGTTGCAAGCATCGACGTACTGACGCTCCACCAGTTCGTTCTCCCTCAGCGCCGGTGGTGTCGAGGCGACACAGACCGAGTACGGAAACTTGGCGAACATCTCGCGCGTGGCAGCAGTCGCGATCTTGTCGGTGCGGTTCACAGGCAAGCACGTGGTGGGCACGTCACCCCAAGACGCATCGAGGAGGCACCCTGGTCTGCTGAAGTCGCACACGTTGTCGAGAAAGCCGTTGCAGCACACTTGCTTCGCGAGTGTGAACACAAATCCCTTGAGGCTGACGAGTGGCGCCAAGTCTGGGACTGACGTGAGCTCGAGGAGCACTGGTAAGTCCATTCGCCTGAGCTTGGTGAGACTTGTGAGCGCTGGGAGTTCCTCAAGTCGCTCCAGCAGCGCGAGCGTGAGCATGCGCAAGTTGACAAGTCCGTCGAGGCGCGGGAGGCGGCGGAGCTTTGCATGCGCTCCGAGATGCAGGAACGTGAGCGAGCTCATGTCGTCAAATACGTTGTCTGGCAGCGCGACGAGACTCGAGACATCCAGCTTGCCCTCGATGTGGCTGCTCTCACAGATAAGTAGAGTCAGCCACGGTGTACCAGTATACACCACGGCAAACAGACGCGAGTGCAGGCCGACGTACAGGAACTCGAGCTGCGTGAACTCTTTGAACCACACTGGCAGTGTCTCGACGTGCGCATACATGAGCTGGCTGTATCGCGCATGTGCGATGAAGAGGTAGACACAGATGTTAGTCAATGCGCCATGGTCGGCACTCGATCTTCGCTGTGGTTCAGACGCACATGTGCTTCATGCGCGTGCATCGCCGCAGCTCGACTGGCAGTTCTGGCAAGTACCGGTTTGTGAGCTGCACGGTCGTGAGCAAGCCTGCTGCAGCCAGCTTCGCCACTTTAGATGTCACGTCCTGCGGCTGAAGCCAGACGGGGTACGTCTTTGGCGCCATGTCGCCGTCGATCAGCGTGATGCACGGACACTGAGTGTCGTCGCCGTCGCGCACACTGAGCCACCGAAACGCGTGCACGACGCACTCGGGATGCGGCGCACACGCAGCTTCAGAAGAGCTCACGCTCTTGGACACGTACACTGCGACGCCGACTGCGATGAGTGCAAACAACAGTGCGACTGGGTGGCGATGCGGGTACACGCTCGTGTGGACGATGCGCTTGCGCTGTCGAATGCGCGTCGCGAGCATGGCGATCTGAAGACAGAGTGAGACGTTCGTCCCCACGCGCGTGAAGAAGCTCGAGACGGACTGGATGCGGAGCGAGTTGAGGCTGTTGAGTGCGTCTGCCATCGAGACGGGCTCCGCGATAGCACGAGCTAGGCGTTCGAAGCGGCCAGGCGGGATGACTGCGAGGTTGATTGCGACCACTTCTCGATCGAGGTGGAACGTCTTAAGGCAGTAGACGAGCACGGTCATGGGGAAGCCAACGGCGATCAGGAACGCAAAGCTGACGTCGACAATGCTCTGCAGGAGCCCGGACTGCAGACGCTTGACGCAGATCATCAGCACACACGCGAGTGCGTTGGAGACGATGATGGCCGCCAAGAAGTAGATCAGCTTCATTGGACTGCCGCGCTCGAGGTGCTGGACAAGGAGCGAGAGCTGCAGCGCAACATCGACGAGTCGGATGCACACGTTCTATCCAAACACAAGAGTGCGTTAGTACTCACCTCGCTTGCCATTGACAGGGAAACAGCAACGCCTCCACTCGTACCAAGAGCTGCCGCGCTCGCGTCTCTTCTTTCGTCAGGTCGAGCACGAAGCTCGCGGCGCGGTTCACGACGACTGCGCGAGTCGAGTCGGACGCGACTTCTGCGATCGAGCGATGTACTTGAGCAGCGAACGAGTCCAAGTGCCGCTGGACGGACTGGAACGACGTCGTACTTCCGACGACTCGATGCGCGCGAGCACGACGGACCCGTCCAAACACGAGCTTTAGGAGCGCGAACGCGTAGCCCGCGAGTACAGTCGCAAAGCCGGTGACACCGAGGACGATGATCGCGAGTGGCGGCTCGATCAGGAGCCAGAACGAGCCATTGTCGTAGATCTCGGTGTGCATGACCTTGTTGATCGTGTCGTTCGGGTGCACAGTGAGCAGGATGAGCCAGAGCGTCCAGAGCGCACAGCCGAGCGTCATGACGAAGAGCAGACTCTCCATGAACGTTCTCCCTGCGTATCGTCTCCTGTTTGGCTTGGAGAGGCTCGCGCGCGCTCTTGATCCTGAGCCTGTCGGCTCTTTCCTCGCCGCAGTTGTCGCGGCATCTCGAACGAGGCTCGTGGTGTTTGCGTGCTTGACAGTCGGTCCGTGTGTCGGCCCTGCAGGCACGACCGCAGACGCACTGCGCGCGCCAGTCATCGTGATCGTTGCAGTGGTGCTGCTGTCAGCACGGAGCGACGCCGACGTCTTCAGGTAGATCGAGCACTGCTGGAGGACGACGACGACTACTGCTGCTGCTGCTGCGACTCTGTCGCTGTCGATGAGCCGACGACGACGCGGTGGGCTATTGCTAGCACCTATAGCGAACGCTCTACCGAACGCTCTTGTCCACTTCGCTCTTGTCGGCCAGTCGGATCTCGAATCGCTCACACTGGACGCGTCTTCACGTGCTACTACTACACAGGACAGGGCCGATCGAGACTCGACTCAACCTGCGAGGCTTTCGAGCTCAACCACGTCAGCAAGCGCTTGCGAAGGCGCGAAGAGCGTACGCCATGGATCGACCTCCTCGCACACAAAGGTAGATCCACTTGCACGCAGCCCATCGAGCGACCGCTGCACCCGATAGAGAGAGACCCCAGCACCAGACAAGCACTAGCGAGTAGTAGCAGATTCAGAGCACGGTCATACGTAAGGCAATCGACATCAACTGCTCTGAGTACGTGCATCGAATGTCGGAAGCGTGTGCGCTGCTCGACGTCGTCTTCCTCTAGACTGAGAGGCGCTTACGATGCTCCAGATCTCTGTTGGAGCCACGTGAACTGGAGACTAAAGTCGACGCCTGTGAGAGAGACCGACCGAGCCACCGACAGCGCACGCGTCAGGACGCCACATCTCCCAACAGCACAGCAGTGTCAGCCAGAGCAGCAGTAGGAGCAGTCGCACGTGCGCACCGTAGTGGTCAATCGGGAAGAAGAGGCAGAACGTGAACCAGCACAGGAGCTTCGTCACGATGCCCTCGCGCTGCGTCTCCAACACAAACGCGAGCTGGTACACGCCTGGGAGCTTGAGCTTTCGCCGCACGAGCACGCTGAAGACGCCGAACGTCGCGAGCTTGAGCGCAACGAGCACGAGGATGCGCGCGACCGTTTGCTCGAGCGCAGCCGCGTCGACGCGCTTCGAGTCGGGGTAGTACTGCGCATTCGGGAGACGGGCGCGCGCGCGGATGTAGACGACGTACAGGAGCGGAATGACGCACTCGAGGTACTTGGAGAGCATGAGGTACTCGGCGTTGAAGAGGATCGCGAGCATGTCGTCCATGACACAGCTCTGTGCGCTGGCGTCAGCAGAATCGCTCGCTGCTTGCTGCGTCACTGCGGCGTCGCCACTGCCGCTATCGCCAGCGCCGATCTGTTGGACTGGGACGACTTGCGCCGTCGACTTGATCGGCCGTGTGCGCGTACGGCGCGTGCCTTTGCGAACCGTGTGCGCACGCAACGCTGGCGCCGCGCGACAGAGCTTCAAGCACGCACCGACGAGCGTGCACGGCGAGCCGTCGTCTGTGCACTGGATCGCCTGGCAGATGCGCCGCTCCTGCGCGTGGATGCGCCGGATCGTCAGGCTCGAGACCACGACGTCGAGTGCGACGATGAGCGCAGTCACAGCGATCGACGAGCCACCCGTGTTGATGCACGACGTGAGGTAGAGCGAGTGGTAGAGCTCGGCCGTGAAGACCGTCATCTCTGGCACGTGCGCGGCGAGGCGCTCGGCGCGGCAGATGTGCGCCACGACGTTCATCATCGCGAGCTTGATCGCAAAGAGCACGAGCGTGAACGCGACCTGCGCGAGTCCCTCGAGCGCAGCAAAGACGGCGCTGTAGACAGCATAGATGCCGAGCAGCGCGACTTGGACGCCGAGGAGCGCGAGGTAGAGCTCTGCGCGCTCGCGGTAGTCGCGCACGGCTGCGCGCGCTGGCTGCGTGCGGATCCACGCGAGCACGACGAGCGCGAGCGTGAGCGAGTAGAACGGCGCCAAGAGCACAAACATGTACGGGATCGGGTACGCCCACGTCGCGGCGACGACGAGCAAGAAGACGAGGTCCACGCCGTTCGTGACGAGCGCGATCGCAATGGACACGCGCCAGGGCATTGCGAGTTCCGGCACGACCTGGCGGAACTGCACGAGGAAGCACTGCGTCATGCCGATGCACGTGACTAGGAAGCGCGTCCACATCAAGTAGTTGGCGCGCCACCCGCGCGCAGGCGCCTCGAGCGGAATGCACTCGACTGCGAGCACGAACGCGAGCGCCGGTAGCGGCGTCACCACACACGCAGCGAGTGCGCGGAGTGGCGACGCGCATTGCGAGTACGCGCTCAGCGCTTCGACGCGCTCGACCGCGTACGCACCGGAGCGAGCGACTTGCGCGTGGCGCCACGCACGCACTGCGGTTCGCCAGACCATGCGTGGCGAGTCAGTCGTTACAGTCGGACTAGCTGGCGTCGGTCTCTGAGACCACCGACACCGTTGAGACGATCGAGTGGCGCCACTTGGACGGATCGCTCCACTCCAAAGCAATGAAGGAGTCGATGCACCTGGTGCTCGAAGGACCCGAGTGTCTAGTGCTCTATCTATCTATCTATCTATCCGTCTGTCTGTCTCGATGTGCTTAGTCCTATGGAAGCGTCGTCTCGCCTGTCGACTCACGACGTCTTGGGAGCGACGGTGAACTGGATGCGGTAGATGTCGCCGCCCTGGTTGCGCACAAACTGCTCGCGGTCTGTCGCGAGACCGAGCGGGTTTGCGTCGAGCGCGCTCGCGTCGAAGCGCTTGGAGAGCTCAAAGACCTCGACCATGTACGCAAAGAGCTCCTCGACGTCCGTCTGGACAAAGACTGGCGTCCCTGGTGCGAGCAAGTCGGCGAGCTCCGTGACGAATGCGTCAGTCACGAGCCGGCGCTTCACGTGGCGCTTCTTCATCCACGGATCGGGGTGGAAGATCGAGACGCTCTCGACCGCGCTCGGGAGCGCAGGGAGCAGCAGCGCTTGCTGGAAGTTCATGTTTGCGTGCAAGAACGCGAGGTTCGTGAGCTTGCGGCGCTGCGCCTCGAGCATCGCGTCGTGGATCACATTCTGCCGGATCTCGACGCCGACGTAGTTGCGCACGCTCGCGTTTGCGCTAGCGAGCTGCATGAGGTACTTGCCGCGCGCGCAGCCAATGTCGAGGTGGATCGGCAGCGAAGCGTCGGCAAACACTTGCATCCAGTCTGGGAGCTCCATTGGCGCGCGGTACTGCTGCGCGAGCGGGTTCACGTGCTGCCGGAACCGGCGCGACGCGCTGCTCGCTGCGGCATCGCTGCTGCTGTTTGCTGCGATGCTGAACCATCGCTGCGCGCGCACGAGCGACGTGGCGAAGCTGCGGCGGCAAGTGCTGCGAGGGATCGCCCGCATCACCACGTTCGTTCGCGTTGAGTGGCGTCTTGTTCACACACGCTCGAGCCAGTCGCCGAGTAGTGCACCGTTCTGTCGGATATTCGTGCTCATTTGGCTGGATATGTGAGTGGACAAATCCATACAAACAGCAAGGTTCAAGAAACACTATACTGTATACTACACGTTTATCATATTCAATTCAAAGTCAAAATGTACACACTAAATGAAGTATACAGTATACAGTATACGAAATGTACACGTCACGAGGTCTGTCCGACAGCGATGATCGTGGCCATGCGTCTCACAGAGTCAGACTGAACAACAAGAGCGACGACAGCAACAACGCAGCAGGAGCGCACGCACGATGGACGAGAACACGAGCGGCGTGCTCACGGGCTTTCGCGAAGCGTACCGGCGCGAGACGCTCCATGGCCTCGAGCTCGAGCGCAGCGGCGACGGTGGCTGGGCTCAGACGCTCCACAACGGCTTTGAGATCTGGTGGCTCGCAGGCATGCCCCTCATGCTCGTGTTTCTGCTCACGCTCGTGAGCGTCTCGGTCGTGAGCGGCCTCGAGCACAAGCTCAAGTGGCAAGTCGAAGTGCGCGTGCCTGCGTTCGTGTGGAAGCTCGCTGCGCGTCTGTGCGGTGGTAGCAGTAGCAGCCACGGTCTCTCGGCCAAATCGACGACGACAAAGGCGCTGCTGCACGCGAGCAACGGACTCGACAACCTCACGGTGCGTTCGACTGCGTGATGCGACTGCACTGTAGCGCACACTTGCGTCTGTACTCACGCCGGTGTGACTGTGCGACCAGATCCCTCGCCACATCGCGGTGATCATGGACGGCAATCGGCGCTTTGGCAAGAGCAAGTACGGCGCCGGCGTGCGCGGCCACTCGGACGGGAGCAAGACGCTCGTGGCGTTCACGGACTGGTGTATCGAAGCAGGCATCCAAGCGCTCACGGTCTACGCGTTCTCGACGGAGAACTGGAACCGCGAGCAGTCGGAGGTCGACGCGCTCATGGCGCTCTTCCACCAGTTCATGCACCAGATCGTCCCAGAGGCTGTAAAGCGCGACATCCAAGTGCGCGTGCTCGTGTCCGACGGCCGCAAGTTCCCGTCGCACATTGTCGAGGCGATCGAGCAGATCGAAGCGCAGACCGCGCACTGCCGCGCATTCCACTTGAACATCTGCGTCAGGTACGGCCGTGCGCGTCGTCAGGCTCTCGCTCTCTCCATGGCGCACTGACGGACTGCTATGGCTGTAGCTACGGCGGACGTGACGAGATCGTTGGCGCATGCAAGAAGATCGCAGCAGAAGTCGCGCGTGGCGAGACGGCGCTTGACGACATTGACGAGCGCCTCGTGAGCCAGCGCCTGCTGACTGCGTACGTGTGCTTTGGAGTCGACTGTGTGTACGTGTTTGTGTTGGCAAGTCTTGACTGACAACGGACGTCTCTCTGTGTGTGTGTGGCGGAGACAGCGGCTTGCCAGACCCAGACATTCTCTTGCGCACGTCTGGCGAACTGCGCTTGAGCAACTTCCTGCTCTACCAAGTCGCGTACTCGGAGCTCATCTTCGTCGACAAGCTCTGGCCCGAGATGACGCAGGACGACCTGCGCGCTGCGATCGTCGAGTTCAATCGCCGCAAGCGCCGCTTTGGCAAGTAGATCGCCAGTGAATGCGCTGCTGACAGGACGAGTGAGCGTTCGTTCATGTGAGAGCAGAAGAGCAGAGGAAAGAGCGAGACTTGAATGATGCAAGTCCAAGAGCGTCTTGAGTGTGCTGCTACGACGCCTGTGCCACTGACGCTATTGAAGATCCGCGTGTTGAGCTGGTCGTGCATCGCCTGGACGAGGTCGAGCACCGGCGCCGACGAGTACGCGTCTGCGATCGCGCGGTCTCTGCAGCGCTCGAACACGCGCACCGCGACGTCGCGTGCAGAGCAGCAGTCATAGTCACACTCGTAGTGCCCTTTCTTGTCTGTCGAGCGTGCCTGACGCCCCGCGTTGGTCGATGAGCTAGCATTGTACAGAAGTGGATGTGCCAGTGCTCCTCGAGCTCACGTCAGTCCCAGACTTGGCGCCACTCGTCAGCCTCAAGGGATTTGTGTTCACACTCGCGAAGCAAGTGTGCTGCAACGGCTTTCTCGACAACGTGTGCGACTTCAGCAGACCAGGGTGCCTCCTCGATGCGTCTTGGGGTGACGTGCCCACCACGTGCTTGCCTGTGAACCGCACCGACAAGATCGCGACTGCTGCCACGCGCGAGATGTTCGCCAAGTTTCCGTACTCGGTCTGTGTCGCCTCGACACCACCGGCGCTGAGGGAGAACGAACTGGTGGAGCGTCAGTACGTCGATGCTTGCAACGGCACGATGTACCGCAAGTGCTATCGATCGGATGGTCGACTTGGCATGTGCTTCAGTCTCCGGAGAATGCCGATCTCGTGCTACAGCGACACGTTTGCGATCGAGTTGCGAAGACAGCAGATCGCAGCAGGTGTCGGCATTGCGTGCGATCCATCAGAAGAAGCCTGGCTCGATTGTCGTCCAAGTGCACGATAGCAAGCGAGATGCCGCATCGTGACGGCATGCGAGAGCAACACTATCAACGCAAGCGTGAAGCTTTGAGTCTTGAGTCACTTTTGCATCGACAATGTCGTTTGAAGTGGATGAACAAGCTTGCTGGCGCGTGGATGGACGGATACTCGCGTTGACGTCGACGCTCGTACGCGAGCTTGCTGTACGTTTGCGCTGCTGTGTGTTCTTGGCGGAGCAATGGATGCGATCACTCACAAGCAGCAGTAGCACTCGTCTGCTTGCTTGTTTGCGTTGCCGTGTTGCCTCGCTTGTCTTTCTTTGCAATGAGTTGCAAGTGTCGAGACGGTGGTGCTGCTCGAGGCTTGTTCGTGTGTGTGTGTGTGTGTGTGTGTGTGTGTGTGTGTGTTGTCTTGTGTGTCTTGGTCGTTGTGGTTGTCGCTGTCCAAGTCGTGTTGCCATTGCTTGCTCTGTTCACAGCGTTGTATTTTATGTGATACTCTGGTAAAGTGCACGACAAAAGTCTTGGAAATTTTTTGTTTCATTTCAAATATTTTTGATTTTCATCGGACAGAGCTGCAATGAAGCTGGATTAATAGCGCAATTAAATACGGTTCGAATGCTATATGTCGATCATCGAAATACACAGTGTAGCCAGCACAATGGCAGAAAATGTCATTTTCGAAATATTTCAACGATGCGAGAATAAATGGAGAGGCGTGGTAAGATTGGTATCAAAATTGTAATTGTGGTCAAACGAGCTCGAAAACACGTAATTTAGATAGAACACATTGCGTACACCAAGCGAACAAATTTCCAGTGCCTCCGAAGCTGTTTTGCGATGACGGCGTGGCAAGAGATGACGGCGAGCGACGTCGCAACTATCCTCGACCTTCGAGGCCAAGGCGAGAGGCTGCAGGCGATTGCAACGCGTGTGCAGCGCAGCGTATCGACTGTGTCACGCGTCATCAACGGCGAGAGAGCCTCGAAGACCAAACAGCGCACGGGAAGGCCTCGAAAAGTGTCTGAGCGTGAGGGCCGGCGGCTGGTGCGCGCGGTCACGACGCGAAATGAGAGCGCCTCTCAAGCCCGAGCGAGTGTCGGTGTTGACGCATCGGTGCGCACCGTGCAGCGCGTCCTCCATGCACACCCTGACGTGTCTTGGAAGAAGAAGAAGCGGACGACGGTGATGACCAAGATGCACCAAAAAGGACGAGTCGCATGGGCGAGCGAGAGAGCAGCTTGGGGCGCGAGTGAGTGGTCGCGTGTCGTGTTTAGCGACGAGAAGAAGTGGAACATGGATGGGCCGGATGGCTTGCAGTTTTACTGGCATCGCGCGGGGCAGCCAGAGCGATGCGCCGTGAAGCGTCACAGCGGTGGAGGATCGGTCATGGTCTGGGGCGCATTCTCTGCAGCCGGCAAGTCGGAGCTCAAGTTCATTGAGGGCGGCCAAGACGCGCAACGCTACACAGAGACGCTTGCCACGCACTTGCTGCCGTTCTTACGCGCGCACCACGAAGAAGGGCACGTGTTTCAGCATGACAACGCGCCGTGTCATCGCGCTCGACTTACTCAAGCATGGCTGCAGACGAGCAACGTGACGACGATGAGCTGGCCAGCGATGTCCCCGGATCTCAATCCGATCGAGCACCTCTGGGGCATCCTGACGAGAACCGTGTACGCGCACGGTCGCCAGTTCTCATCGCAGCAAGAGCTCAAGTCCGCCATCACCCAAGCGTGGCGCGATCTCGACCACTCAGTCATTGCCAACTTGGTTGCATCGATGCCCAAGCGCTGTGCAGCTGTCCTCGAGCGCAAGGGAGCGTTTATTACTAGTTCGTAAGCTTCAAACGCAGCGTCCTCACGTTCAATACCAATCTTACCACGCCTCTCCATTTATTCTCGCATCGTTGAAATATTTCGAAAATGACATTTTCTGCCATTGTGCTGGCTACACTGTGTATTTCGATGATCGACATATAGCATTCGAACCGTATTTAATTGCGCTATTAATCCAGCTTCATTGCAGCTCTGTCCGATGAAAATCAAAAATATTTGAAATGAAACAAAAAATTTCCAAGACTTTTGTCGTGCACTTTATGTTGCTTTTTCTTTCACGAAGCGCCATTGGTTTAGTGGGAAAAGATTCCCGGATGGCGCACACTATTTTTCCTTCGGTTGTTTCCTTTCGCTTTTCCTTTCATTCGCTCTCGACACGCTCGACTTGCTTCACTACGTCCCTCCTCCTCCTTCGCGATGCTCCCTTTGCTGCCGTCGGCGATGACATCTCTCTCTCTCTCTCTCTCTTTGACTTGCTTTGCTTGGCCGCCGCGCTTTGAGTTGTGCTGTGTTGCTTGGTTGGTTGGTGTGCCGATGCAGACCAGCACACTCGCACACTCCAGCTCTTGTGTGATGAACTACTGCTTCGTGTCTCCTTGTCTGCATTGCTATGCTTTGTCTTGTGAATGGACTCGAGTCGCCTCGGGTCAACTACGATGCTGCAATGCAATATGTTGGAGAGCATCTTGTCGCGTGAATACAGCGATCAGTGCAAGTTGTTGAAGTTGCAGCAGAGTGATGGTACCTTCAACCAAGCCATTCCGCAATTTCCCTTTGCGTGCACAGAGCAGCAGTCAGTGCTCGAGCACGTCTGTGCGAGGTACGATGCTACATGTGGTGCTCGACATGCGTGTCTGCGAGTGCTCATGCATTGTTGCAAGGGATGCCGACTGCCTTTGTGCGTGTGTCTGTGTGTACGTGTTGCTGCAACACCAACAGCCTTTCACTCTCTCGACCGATTGCACGCGTAAGGACACACTACATCGCAATGGTGTGTCCGATCGCTGAGAGCACGTCGGTGCGAGGTACGAAGCGACAGCACCAGGTGCGTCTGAGTGCGCTTGCAGGATCTACAATGTGCTCGGTGCCATCGATTGCTTTCATGCAAGCTCAATGGATCGATCGAGACAAGGTAATGTGGGCTAATCGAGTCACGCATGGTGCTCCAGGCAATCGCTTGCTCGCCCCGCACGCCGCGCACGCCAACGCACAAAGATACAACGAAGCGAAGCTGCAAGTGCCATGTGCATCCGAGCTCTACTGGAGCAGACATCACCAGCACGGACGACTCGGATGATTCAGACACCTCGGACGCAGACGCAGCGGGTGCGCACAGTATGACGGCTTCGCAAGCCATTGAACGCAGTCGAAGAACGCTCGAGATCGCGTACTGGAGTCGCTCGGCCGAGTGTCTCGAGCGCAAGTGGAGCTACATGGACAAGATCGACGGCGCGCATCTGTCGCGAGGAGCGCACATCCTCGCCGCCACACTTGCGCACTGCGTTGTTGCGCCCGAGCCCAACATGTTCCCGTACGACACGCCACCGGGCATCGAGCACTGGACGCTCTGGAGCTGCAACGACATGATCGAGGACGAAGTCGAGCGCTTCGTGCACGCGTAGATCATGGCGAACGCGCCGCATGTGCGCAGCTGGAACTTTGACGAGAACCCCTCGCGTTCGATTGACGTCTTCCACCCTCCACGTGTATCTCCAAGTGCGCGCGAACGACTCGAGCGCGTCGCAGAGTGTCGAGACTGCCGATGCGTGAAGTCCTGCTTGTCTTGCGTCCGTTTGCATGTGGTGCTCGATCAGGTTCATGAACGTACGGCAGACTCGATCCGACACAACGAAACCACGCTTGGAAGTCCTCGTAGCACACGCTCGTCGTCGATCACGATGCGAGTGCGTCGGTTCTTGAGTTCGTGTGGAGTGTCGTCATGACCATACCGTCATTTCGACACAAACACTCCTATTCTCCTTGTCACTCGGCACACCACAACGCAAAAGGCAAGACGAAGACGAAGCGATGGTGACGCCTGTGCTCTGGACCAAGCGCTTGGGCTTTGGCGCATGTGCTGCAGGTGCGTACGTGCGTGTGTGCGCCGCAGACGCTTGTGCTGCTGCTGTATGTGCATAGCTTCTTGCGTGAACTCACGCTGCTACTGTCGTTACGAATCAAATCAAGTGCTCGGAAGCGCACGAGCGCTGACAGTGCGAGAGCTGCGCCAAGTCTTTCTCCGGTGCGTCTCTGCATCAGCAGCTCTAGCTCTCGCTAGCTCCACCAAAGCACACACCACTGCACTAACTCTGTTGCTCTATTCGATCAACAGCAATGCGCTGCAGCTACTCGTGATCTCGCTCGTGCTCGTCGCGGTGCTCTGGCTCCTCATCCTGCCGCTCGAGTGGCTCGCGTCGCTCGTGGTCTCCGCAAAGACGCTCGACGCGACGCTCCGCGCGTTTCGGTACTCGGCGTGGTCGACGATCCCGTTCGTGCTCGTCACGGCGTGTCGCTACTGCAACGTCGCGATGTTTGAGAACGCGTTCTTCGCAGGACTCGCAGTGCGCGACCCTGAACTCGCACAGACGATCCGCAAAGTACGTGCTTGCGATTGCGTCTGTAGCTCTTTCGTAAGCGGACTCACGTACACCGCGATGCTCTATCGATCACCACTGTCTGTTCTTGCTGGTGCGTTCGTGACAACCTCGTTGCCAATAGAAAAAGGCGATCTACTGGGACTGGGAGTACGTTCGCCACACACTCTGGGCGATCGCAAGACAGCTTGCGTTTGCACTCGTTGCGCTCTTGGCAGCTCCGCTCCTCGGTGCTGCGATCCCGCTCTTCCGCTTCGGTCACCGCATTCGCAACATGGACGCAGTCTTCTACGTCCCGCTCGTCCTGGCATTCTGCGTCCCAGCGACGCGCACGAGTGCGCTCCACGTTGTGCACGTCTGGATGGACGCGCGCGCAATCGTGCGCGAGCTCTATGACCCGATCGTCGCGCGTCTCAAGTCGGCGCACTCGGACGTTGCAGTCCACCAGAAGACATCTACAGCAAGTGGCAAGAGCGACGACACGGAAGTGGCTCCAGAAAGCAAGCGGAACCTCCAGAACGAGTGGCACCGCGGCCGTAGCGACGCCGCGCGCCTCGGCTTTGCAGTCGTCATCGGCTGCATGCTCCAAGTGCCGTTCGTTGGACCGCTCACGTGGTTCGTCGGCTTTGTCGCCGCGGGGCTCTTTGCGCCAGAGCTCATTGAGCTCAAGTGGTTCCGCTACGCGTCGCCGCAGAAAGCGCTCTGAGATAGTGACGACTGCTGCGAGCGCCTTTGCCCAAAGTCGCTGCGGCTCAAGTCCAGCAGATCGAGTCTGTGTATCTGAATGTACGTATGAGTTGCTGTTATGACGACTCTGTCTGTCGTCGTACACGTCCCGAGAGCATCAGTGCCTCAGTCTTCACGCTACGAGCTCATCCAGTCTACCGTCTTCAAACTTGCCGCGACGACAAAGGAAGAGCAAGCACAAACGACTCGCTCAGATGCGCAACAGAGCAAAGCCTCCTCCGCGTGAGGTCACCACAGTGCACATGAAGAACAAGTCGACACCACGGCAAACAAGAAACGACGTCGTCGTCGCATTCGCTCAGTCGAGCTAGAGGCAAAAAGAGTCGTAGCTACTCGCGTCTAGAGTCTTGACTCAAGCGCTACTCGCTACGCCACTTAGTAGACGGAGCTGCCAAAGTGGTCCGCCGTCATGAGCTTCTCCCACGCCGTCGTGAACGCCTGCTTGAAGATGTACTTGTTGCCAGCGTAGACCTTGACGACGGCCTTGAGCTCTGGGTCGTCGAGCAGCGCCACGTCCGTGTCGAGCATGTAGATGTCCTTACCCTCGGCCTTGTACTCCTTGTCCGACACCTTGGTCCACTTCTCGTTCAGCAGCAGCTTGAAGTACAAGTTGGAGAACTTGGACGGGTCCGTCGTGTACGAGCCCTTGAAGCCCAGGAGCTTCTGCTGCGCTGGGCTGCGCGGACGACCCGCGAGCGCCACGGCGTCGTACTTGCTCAAGCCCATGACCTTCATGTTGTCGCGCACGGCGACGAGCGCGCTCTTGTAGTAGTCGCGCGGCGCGAGGTGCTCAACGCCCGACCCGTCAATCGCGTCGACGCGGCCGCCAATGAAGTCGACGTTGTCCGCACCAGCGTCTTCGAGCGCGACTTCGCCGGCCAGGACGATCAGGTCGGCGATCGAGAGGTTTGGGAACGACTGCTTGATCGGCGCGAGCGCAGCGATGATCTTGTCCACGCCAGCGTTCACGGGCCAGTCCTTCTGCGGTGCGAAGCGGATCTTGGCGCCGTTGCAGCCGCCCGAGTAGTCCGTCAGACGGAACGTCGACGCGCACTGCCACGCGGCGTGGATGAACAGCGCGCCGTTGTACGGCTTGCCGTTGCTCGTCTTGTCGCTCGTGAGACCGGCGCAGTCGCTCTTGAGGAGCGCCTTGATCTTGGCGCGCACGGCATCAAAGTTCGGGAGCTGCGCCGGCGGTGGCGGGAGCGGGTTCTGGAATGGCTGAGCTGGCGGCACGTTGTTGCCGCGGCAGCGCGCAACTGGACCCATGTCGCGGGACATGAGCTTGTACCACGCGTGCGAGAACGCGTCGTTCAGGGCCGTGAGGTTGCTCGCAAACTCCTTCGAGATCGCCAAGTACGACGGATCTTTCAAGAGCGCAATGTCGGCTGTGAGCATGCGCACTGGCGGCGTCGTGTCTGGCACCGGGCGCCACTGATTGTGCCCACCAGGACCCATGAACTTCTCCCATGTCAACGTCGTGAGGCCCTTGAAGTAGCCGTTGCCCCACTTGGTCGGCGTGAACGTCCACGCGCCTTCAAAGCCGCTCGTGAACGTGTTGTTGCCCTTGCCCTTGAGCGGACCTTCGCCACAGGTGCCTGGCCACGGGTGCTCTGGGTCCTCAGTCGGGTCTGGACCCGGGCCAGTCGGACACGCACCGTGCGTCTTGCCAAATGCGTGGCCGCCGCCAATGAGCGCCACTGTCTCGCGGTCGTCCATGCCCATGCGCTTGAACGTGTCGCGGATGTCTGCGACCGAGAGGGTCGGGTCCGGGTTCCCCATCGGACCCTCGGGGTTCACGTAGATGAGTCCGATCGTCGTGGGTCCGAGCGGCGACTTGCACTGTCCGTTGACCTCGCACGGCGCGATCGCGACTTGCTCTGGCGACGGACCAAGCTGGATGCTGTTCGTGCCATCCGCGTCGTCGCGGCGGCCACCGCAGAAGCCGAGCACAGGTCCGCCCATGCTCTCGATCGCGACGTTGCCCGCGAGCACGATGAGGTCGCCCCATGAGAGACTCGTGCCGTACTTGTGCTTGATCGGTTCGAGCAAGTCGAGCGCTTTGTCGAGGTTCGTGTTGTCTGCCCAGCTCCGCTCAGGGTTGAAGCGAATGCGGCCACCGTCGCAGCCACCGCGGCCATCCGACGAGCGGTACGACCCGTTGCAGTGCCACGCGAGACGGATCATGAGACCGCCGTAGTGCCCAAAGTCCGCGGGCCAAAAGTCCTTCGAGTCGGTCATGAGCACGAGCAAGTCTTTCTTCACGTCGTCGTAGTTGATCGTGTCGCAGTGCTTGCTCGCGTACTGCTCGCTCGAGATCGTGCGGTCCTGTCCCGGGATCGCAGCGACCGCGTCGTACCCAAACGGACACTTGCCAGCGACCGCGTTGCCGGTCGTGAGCGCTGCGATCGCGGCAACGAGAGCTGCGACGCGGACGTTCATCGTCAAGTCGGGCAGGAGGAAGGCGTGGTGTTGTTGATAGAGGAGCAGTGAGCGAGCGAACGGTCGAGTTGACTGGCTGACTGGTGGCTTGCGTCGCTCGAGGTGAAAGCGATTGTGAGCAACTGAACGAGGCTGGCGAGTCTGGTCCGCTCGTGTGTTGAATGGACGGAGCGAGCTCCGTGTTGCTGGCGCCGCAGCTGGAAAGGACACCGAGCAGACTGAGATCTGGCAGACTAGTGTGTGTGCGCGTTGGAAAGGGCAACGGGCGTGTACTGCGGGCGGCGGAAAGATCCCGATGGCGCAAGGGAGACCGCACTTGCTCTGACGACGACTGGATCGCTTAGCTCTGCCTGGCAATGACAATGGGAGTGACAGTGGCGATCATGTCGGGGCGTACGACATGGACCTGCGGAACGCAGCAGATCCGAGAGTGCGGCGCTCGCGCTTCAACCTGCGGAATCCTAGCGTGTCTGATAATCGCTGGGGTTGCTGATCAACACCCCTGTCCGACTTGCTGCACATATGGCGCGCTCACGTGTGTGGGTCGCGAGCCTCCAGCGCGTCCTTGCGGTGCGTGCGCTCGTTCGTTCGTTCAGCACTGCGTCAAGCGTCGGAGCAAGTGTCGTCGGTGTAGCAATCCATCCATTCAAGTCGCTTAGTCGTGACTTGCTCCATTGAACGCCAGGTCTCGTAGATTTTTCAGTGCACGCCCAGGGATTGTAGGTGCCGACTCGACTCGACTCTGACACGCGCCGTACATGCGCTGGCGAAGATCGTTGAAGATCGTGAATGGGTGGCGCAGCAGACACACGGACAACGATCTTGGCTCTTTCAGTGCCGCGTCGTCTCGAGGTCTGAACGCCCATGATCGCACGAGGCAAGCGCTGCGGGAGGGCTACAGAAGCGCACGCGCTAGTGCACTCCGGTGCACGCACTGGCATCCTACCACCAAGCGCGGATGCAGCCATGTCCGACCGGATCGAGCACACCTTTGTAGCTCGACTGGGAATCAATCGTCAAAGAGCTCGTCTGGCAATATTGGGAGATCGGTCGTGCTGCTCGAGCTGCAACAGCTGTTGATCGCAGCGCTAGAGCTGCTTGTGCATTGCATCAGGGATTGGTGGCAGCTTTCATTGACGATGACACCGATCCTTGGATTGGCAAGGTGTGCTCGCCTCTACTTCGCAATGGACGAATCAAACGCACATGAGAGACACATCAGAGTGCGACCTCGATGTCGTTGATCTCGAGACTCGGAAGAGCTGGTCCCGACAAGTGAATAGGGTGCTGACTGGTTGTGTCGATGTTGTTAACACAGCACCAGTCGCCAGACGCGCCAGCACAACTGCGCTCGAGCTCGCACACGCGATTTGCTTCCCAAGCAGCGACGATTCGTCCACGATGTCTTGCGTGCGACTGAGTTGTGCACTCCGTGGTAGTTCAGTCCGAGCGAATGCACACGCAAGACGCGCGCACGGCACCTGCGCTGCAGACAATGATCGCCGGAATGGCAAGCACTCCTGTAGGGCAAGACTGAACGAGGACTCCTCGGAGGAGCGCCATCGTGACAGCAACACTCTACACGGCATGTTACGAGTTTACTCGGAAACACTCGATCGACTCAATAGACCTTCACGGGGCTCGGCGTCGCTGGTCCTCGGAACTCGCCCTCGGGTGTGTTTTCGAGTTGCCGCAGCGTGGCTTCGTCGCACTGCGACGCAATGATGCGCACGATGATTGTGTCGTTCGTGATGTTCACGACCGATCGCAAGCGATCAAGGATCCAGTCCGTGCCCACGAGCAGCGTGAACACCGGCGGCACGTCCATGCCAAAGACCGTGCGCCACACGGTGATGACCATCACGAGCCCCGAGTGCGGCACTGCCGCGACGCCGAACGACGAGATCGCGCCGACGAATCCGAGCAGCACGTAGCGCACCGGTGTGAGCATATCCTCGTAGCCGCTGATCTGCGCCATGAAGATGCACGCGAGCGGCATGTACACCGCGGTGCCGTTCAAGTTGCTCGTCGCGCCGAGCGGCAGCACGAACCGCGAGAGCGCGTGGGATACCTCGCGCGACGCGTCCACGCAGCGCATCGTCAGCGGCAGCGTCGCTATCGACGATGCACAGCCGAGGATGAACATTTGCGCCGGGACGATGTTCTTGAGCCAGGCAAAGATGTTGCACCGCGTGGTGAGGAAGAGCGCGAGTCCCATGACGCCGATCGTGTTGGTCACGAGCGCCGTGACGAGGCTCACGATAAGGAACGCCACGCCTTCGAGCAAGTCCGTGGACGAGCTGAACTCTGCAAGTGAGCCTGCAACCATGGACACGATCGCGAACGGGATGAACGACACGACGGTGTTGATCATCATGCGCGCGATCGCGCTCGTGTGCGCCACGAGGAGCAGGATGTAGTTCTCGCTCTGCTCGGCCTTGTCGTAGGACTTGACGCTCGCAATGCCAAACCAGATCGCAAAGGTGATCACGCTCAGCGTGGACGAACCGGCAAAGGAGGCGACGATGTTCTCAGGCACGAGGTTTGAGAGCACGGCAAAGATCTGCTCCGAGACCGAGAGCTGCTGGTACCTCGATTTTGCCGATGTGAAGAAGCCGGTCGCGTCGTTCAGTATGAGCAGTGCGCTCGGATCCATCGCATCCACTGCGCTGCAAGCCATCGAGCCGTTCGCCGCCATGGAGAGGTACGTGCCGTCGAAGCACTTGAGCGTGAGTCGCATCGCGATGTCCGTCGTGTCGATCCTCCGCTGCGCCTTGAACGTGTCTTTGAACAGCCAGCCGAAGAACGTCCCGAGCGTCGACGACATGATCGATGCCATCGCGAAGTAGATGATTGTGCGGCTGCCGATCTTGACGGCTTTGCCTGCCTCCACGAGCTCGCCGATGCACACGACGACGCTGCAGAAGACCATGGGGACGATCAGGCACTTGAGCGCCGAGACGAAGAGGTCGCCTGGAAGCGAGATCCACTTTGCCCAGGCGCTGCTCACTTCGTACTTGGTCAGCACGAGTCCTGCGCCGAGCCCGATCGCAGCGGCGAGGAAGATTTTCCAGAGACTTACGTTCGCGCGCTGGTCGTAGCCCGAGACGATCATGTCCTTGATGTGGACGTGCTCCTGGTCGTGGCGGTTCCCGAGGATCGGTGTCTTAGACTCCTTGAGCTCATACGGCAATCCGCTCCGCGGCGTGACCGAGTAGTCGCTAGTGTGCACGTCTGCAAATTGCTTCATCGCACGCTTGTGGATGTGTGAGAGAGAGTCGTGCTCGCTCCTGTCTGTCGAATCGCACACTGGCAGCATGAGCGCGATCGCCAACGCTCGATAGCTGGAGAAGACTCGCACTTTGTCTGGCGCTACGCGAACCTGTCAGCGACAACCGCACGACGTTGTGCTCACCATCTGGTCGAGACTACTGTTGCGCGCATCCTCTCACAGCAATGATCATCGTGAGCGTGTCCAAATCGCGAGAGTCCAAGCGTGTCGAGCAAGAGCGCAAGAGTGCGAGAGGCGAGAGCGAGCGTGCAGGACCGTCCGTTTTCTGAGTTGACCTACTGTCGGTCACTCTGCTCGCGTGAAGCAACTCAATCCGAGACTAGGCTCACACTGGCGGTGCTGCAGACCGCATTGTCTGTCCGATTGGACGGCCATGATGAAGCGAGGTCAACACGAGACAACTTGACGCCTTATGAAGCGCTGTTGGTTCTTCAGTTGCGAGGAGGTTGGCGATGTTGGTCGGTATCGGGACGCAAGTGCCGGTCGCGTCCAGAGCGCACTCCAAGTCGCGTTGCTGCAATAGAGTGTCAAGCGAATAGAGTGTCAAGCTCGTCTCTTTTCTCGAGCGCGCTCATCAACAGGAAAACGAGCGAGCGAGTAGGATGGACTGTCAGCTCTCTGCATGTTACAGTGCTCTCTCTCTTTCGACTACAGCACTGAGCTCTCAGACGCACCACTTGGCTCCACACTCAATGTGTGTGTTCGCTCACGACCGATTTGACGTTGGGTGCCATGTGGCGTCATTGCAACATGACCATCTGGTGTTGCATCATCCGCGATGTTGACATCATGGTGTACACACGAAAGCCAGCTGGGTCTGTCCCTCAACCAGTCGATGGCATGAGCGCTAAAGCACACCACATGCTCTCAATCGATGCCCAAGTGTCGCTCACCATGAACACATGAACAGACACAGCCTACACTAACCTAGAGAGACCAGTAGTTCCATATTTAACTTATCATTGAGCAACTAAATTTGACAAATATTGATACCATATCCAAAAACTAGTACAGTGCGCGCCAAAAACTTAAGGACACCCCAGAAAAGACACAAGAATCAAATTTTCAAGTGCAAAACAGCATTTGCGAGCGAGCGTTTTTGCACGCTGAAAGAGCCAATTGCGCACGTTCTTGTGGTGAAATTTGGGTTCAGATTGACCAAGTGTAGCCACAGGACGGCCACAAGAAGTTTTGATACTTAATTGATACCACGACAAAAGTACGCGGACAGAGGCAAAGCGAGCTGTTTGAGGGGCGTTCAGCGTGCGCAAACGATGTCTATTGATGTGCGTTGTTCTTGTATGACCTGCGTTGTGTTTGCCATTGACTCTTTTGCTGTGGGGGCGTCACAGCGATGGCACGAGCACCAGGGCTGGCCGAGCTCCAACGCGGTCAAGGGTTGGCTTATGCGAGCGTGAAGATGTCGATACGAGCGATCGCAAAAGACGTGGGGAGGTCCAAGAGCGTCGTGCAAGCGTTTCTGAAGAGCCCAGAGACGTACGGGACGAAGAAAAGCAGCGGAAGGCCGCGCAAGCTCAAGACCCATGACGTGACCAGGTTGAAGCGCTACGCTACTACTGGGCAGTTCTCGGCGAGCGAGCTTCGGAAGGAGCTCTCCATCGATGCCAGCACGCGCACGGTTCAGCGCGAGCTCCAGCGTTGCGAGCATCTCGTTTACGTCAAGGCGTACAAGACGCCTCGCTTGACGGAGCGGCACATGAAACAACGAGTGGAGTGGGTCGAGCGCATGCTGCGCGAGCGTGTCGACTGGTCCCGGTACGTCATCTCAGACGAGAAGAAGTTCAACCTCGACGGTCCAGACAGGTGCAAGTACTACTGGCACGACCTACGCACCGAGAAGAAGGTCGTGTGGAGCCGTCACTCCGGTGGCGGGGCGGTGATGGTCTGGGGCGGCATCTCGGCACTCGGGAAGACCAGGCTCGCTGTGTTGAGCGGCAATCAAGTCGCAGCCGCATACCAGCACACGCTGTCGACGCTCTCGATGGAGTTCGTGAGCGCCACGCATGGCGGTAGCTATGTCTTTCAGCACGACAACGCCAGCATCCATCGCGCTCGCTCAACCACAGCGTTTCTGTCTGAGAGCAACGTGACGACGACTGACTGGCCGGCTCTCTCGCCCGACCTTAACCCGATCGAAAACGTGTGGGGAGTCATGGCTAGGTCTGTGTACAAGAACGGACGGCAGTACGAGTCTGTAGACGAGCTCAAGACCGCTGTGCTGGCCGTATGGGATGAGGTTCCGGTCGCTCTCCTGACCAAGCTCTGTGAGTCGATGACTGACCGCTGTCTTGCCGTGGTGCGTGGTAAGGGTAGAAAGACCACGTACTAGCCCATTGTAGACGATAACGTCGCTCAATCACAGCCTCTGTGCACGCTGAACGCCCCTCAAACAGCTCGCTTTGCCTCTGTCCGCGTACTTTTGTCGTGGTATCAATTAAGTATCAAAACTTCTTGTGGCCGTCCTGTGGCTACACTTGGTCAATCTGAACCCAAATTTCACCACAAGAACGTGCGCAATTGGCTCTTTCAGCGTGCAAAAACGCTCGCTCGCAAATGCTGTTTTGCACTTGAAAATTTGATTCTTGTGTCTTTTCTGGGGTGTCCTTAAGTTTTTGGTGCGCAATGTACTACAACACACATATATACACACACTTATACACACACAACACACACAACAAACAACAACCCAAACAGCACAAGTACACAACACAACACTACACAACACTACACTTCAACACAAAAAACAAGTAGCAAACAACAAACAACAAACAAACAACACCTCTGCTCGTGCATTCCCACACACTCATCGCGTTGCATGTACGCGCCCTGTACCTCGTCGATCCACCACGATTACCGACTATTCACACACTTTGACACAGCCATCAAGCACAACGTCTGATTCAATGTAGCTCAAATGTACCGACGAGGCAATTGTATATGTGTTTGTGTTTGTGCATGTGTATGTGTCGGTTTAGTATTGTGTTTTGTATTAGTGTTTGTGTTTGTACACTACTTTGTCAACATCGCGCCGTTTGCACTTTGCATTCACACAACTCAAAACAAAACACAAAACACAAAACACAAAACACAAAACACAAAACACAAAACACGCGACACAACCGGCACGAATACACAAACACACGAACAAGCAGCATCCACACTACACACTACACACTACACACTACACACTGCACACTTCATACTTCATACTTCATACTACACAACGCGCAGCTCGATAGCTTCCTCAACAACACAACACCGATCGCAACCGCATTAAGTATCAAAAGTACCAAACATCAAACACGGAGTATCAAACAACCAAATACCAAACACAAAGCACAAAGCTCAAAGCGTCAAACACAAACCACAACAGTACGCGAGCGACAGTACTGTTTTGGCTTTGGCACACAGACGCAGAGCAAAGTATTTCAAGTACATAGTGCTCAAGCGTGGTGTAGCGAGCAAGCGCAAAACGAGATCGATAGATAGTGTAGTAGTAGTAGTTGGAAGAGAGATGGTAGCAACCTAAGCGTGTCGACGAGCAGCAAACAGACAAACACACAAACACACACGCACACAAAGACGCACACACTCGAGAAGACAAGCGCACAAACACACAAACACACAAGCACACAAGCGCACGAGAAGGCAAACGCGCGACGGAGCAAGCAAGCGACGAGCGACGAGCAAGGAGGAGGCAAATGGTGAAGCTGTGAAGCAAAAAGCTCCCCGTCCGGGAATTGAACCCGGGTCACCCGCGTGACAGGCGGGTATGCTAGCCACTGTACTAACGAGGATCGCTGACAAACACACAACACACACAACGCACACAAAAAGGACCACACACAACACACACCAACAACACACTCACAACACACACAATACGCTACACACTCCAACAACATACTCTGTACACACACAACACTACACGTCACACACCACACGCACTACACCACACATACTACAACACACATATATACACACACTTATACACACACAACACACACAACAAACAACAACCCAAACAGCACAAGTACACAACACAACACTACACAACACTACACTTCAACACAAAAAACAAGTAGCAAACAACAAACAACAAACAAACAACACCTCTGCTCGTGCATTCCCACACACTCATCGCGTTGCATGTACGCGCCCTGTACCTCGTCGATCCACCACGATTACCGACTATTCACACACTTTGACACAGCCATCAAGCACAACGTCTGATTCAATGTAGCTCAAATGTACCGACGAGGCAATTGTATATGTGTTTGTGTTTGTGCATGTGTATGTGTCGGTTTAGTATTGTGTTTTGTATTAGTGTTTGTGTTTGTACACTACTTTGTCAACATCGCGCCGTTTGCACTTTGCATTCACACAACTCAAAACAAACACAAAACACAAAACACAAAACACAAAACACAAACACAAACACAAAACACGCGACACAACCGGCACGAATACACAAACACACGAACAAGCAGCATCCACACTACACACTACACACTACACACTACACACTGCACACTTCATACTTCATACTTCATACTACACAACGCGCAGCTCGATAGCTTCCTCAACAACACAACACCGATCGCAACCGCATTAAGTATCAAAAGTACCAAACATCAAACACGGAGTATCAAACAACCAAATACCAAACACAAAGCACAAAGCTCAAAGCGTCAAACACAAACCACAACAGTACGCGAGCGACAGTACTGTTTTGGCTTTGGCACACAGACGCAGAGCAAAGTATTTCAAGTACATAGTGCTCAAGCGTGGTGTAGCGAGCAAGCGCAAAACGAGATCGATAGATAGTGTAGTAGTAGTAGTTGGAAGAGAGATGGTAGCAACCTAAGCGTGTCGACGAGCAGCAAACAGACAAACACACAAACACACACGCACACAAAGACGCACACACTCGAGAAGACAAGCGCACAAACACACAAACACACAAGCACACAAGCGCACGAGAAGGCAAACGCGCGACGGAGCAAGCAAGCGACGAGCGACGAGCAAGGAGGAGGCAAATGGTGAAGCTGTGAAGCAAAAAGCTCCCCGTCCGGGAATTGAACCCGGGTCACCCGCGTGACAGGCGGGTATACTAGCCACTATACTAACGAGGATCGCTGACAAACACACAACACACACAACGCACACAAAAAGGACCACACACAACACACACCAACAACACACTCACAACACACACAATACGCTACACACTCCAACAACATACTCTGTACACACACAACACTACACGTCACACACACCACACGCACTACACCACACATATATACACACACTTATACACACACAACACACACAACAAACAACAACCCAAACAGCACAAGTACACAACACAACACTACACAACACTACACTTCAACACAAAAAACAAGTAGCAAACAACAAACAACAAACAAACAACACCTCTGCTCGTGCATTCCCACACACTCATCGCGTTGCATGTACGCGCCCTGTACCTCGTCGATCCACCACGATTACCGACTATTCACACACTTTGACACAGCCATCAAGCACAACGTCTGATTCAATGTAGCTCAAATGTACCGACGAGGCAATTGTATATGTGTTTGTGTTTGTGCATGTGTATGTGTCGGTTTAGTATTGTGTTTTGTATTAGTGTTTGTGTTTGTACACTACTTTGTCAACATCGCGCCGTTTGCACTTTGCATTCACACAACTCAAAACAAAACACAAAACACAAAACACAAAACACAAAACACAAAACACAAAACACGCGACACAACCGGCACGAATACACAAACACACGAACAAGCAGCATCCACACTACACACTACACACTACACACTACACACTGCACACTTCATACTTCATACTTCATACTACACAACGCGCAGCTCGATAGCTTCCTCAACAACACAACACCGATCGCAACCGCATTAAGTATCAAAAGTACCAAACATCAAACACGGAGTATCAAACAACCAAATACCAAACACAAAGCACAAAGCTCAAAGCGTCAAACACAAACCACAACAGTACGCGAGCGACAGTACTGTTTTGGCTTTGGCACACAGACGCAGAGCAAAGTATTTCAAGTACATAGTGCTCAAGCGTGGTGTAGCGAGCAAGCGCAAAACGAGATCGATAGATAGTGTAGTAGTAGTAGTTGGAAGAGAGATGGTAGCAACCTAAGCGTGTCGACGAGCAGCAAACAGACAAACACACAAACACACACGCACACAAAGACGCACACACTCGAGAAGACAAGCGCACAAACACACAAACACACAAGCACACAAGCGCACGAGAAGGCAAACGCGCGACGGAGCAAGCAAGCGACGAGCGACGAGCAAGGAGGAGGCAAATGGTGAAGCTGTGAAGCAAAAAGCTCCCCGTCCGGGAATTGAACCCGGGTCACCCGCGTGACAGGCGGGTATACTAGCCACTATACTAACGAGGATCGCTGACAAACACACAACACACACAACGCACACAAAAAGGACCACACACAACACACACCAACAACACACTCACAACACACACAATACGCTACACACTCCAACAACATACTCTGTACACACACAACACTACACGTCACACACCACACGCACTACACCACACATACTACAACACACATATATACACACACTTATACACACACAACACACACAACAAACAACAACCCAAACAGCACAAGTACACAACACAACACTACACAACACTACACTTCAACACAAAAAACAAGTAGCAAACAACAAACAACAAACAAACAACACCTCTGCTCGTGCATTCCCACACACTCATCGCGTTGCATGTACGCGCCCTGTACCTCGTCGATCCACCACGATTACCGACTATTCACACACTTTGACACAGCCATCAAGCACAACGTCTGATTCAATGTAGCTCAAATGTACCGACGAGGCAATTGTATATGTGTTTGTGTTTGTGCATGTGTATGTGTCGGTTTAGTATTGTGTTTTGTATTAGTGTTTGTGTTTGTACACTACTTTGTCAACATCGCGCCGTTTGCACTTTGCATTCACACAACTCAAACAAAACACAAAACACAAAACACAAACACAAACACAAAACACAAAACACAAAACACAAAACACGCGACACAACCGGCACGAATACACAAACACACGAACAAGCAGCATCCACACTACACACTACACACTACACACTACACACTGCACACTTCATACTTCATACTTCATACTACACAACGCGCAGCTCGATAGCTTCCTCAACAACACAACACCGATCGCAACCGCATTAAGTATCAAAAGTACCAAACATCAAACACGGAGTATCAAACAACCAAATACCAAACACAAAGCACAAAGCTCAAAGCGTCAAACACAAACCACAACAGTACGCGAGCGACAGTACTGTTTTGGCTTTGGCACACAGACGCAGAGCAAAGTATTTCAAGTACATAGTGCTCAAGCGTGGTGTAGCGAGCAAGCGCAAAACGAGATCGATAGATAGTGTAGTAGTAGTAGTTGGAAGAGAGATGGTAGCAACCTAAGCGTGTCGACGAGCAGCAAACAGACAAACACACAAACACACACGCACACAAAGACGCACACACTCGAGAAGACAAGCGCACAAACACACAAACACACAAGCACACAAGCGCACGAGAAGGCAAACGCGCGACGGAGCAAGCAAGCGACGAGCGACGAGCAAGGAGGAGGCAAATGGTGAAGCTGTGAAGCAAAAAGCTCCCCGTCCGGGAATTGAACCCGGGTCACCCGCGTGACAGGCGGGTATACTAGCCACTATACTAACGAGGATCGCTGACAAACACACAACACACACAACGCACACAAAAAGGACCACACACAACACACACCAACAACACACTCACAACACACACAATACGCTACACACTCCAACAACATACTCTGTACACACACAACACTACACGTCACACACCACACGCACTACAACCACACATATATACACACACTTATACACACACAACACACACAACAAACAACAACCCAAACAGCACAAGTACACAACACAACACTACACAACACTACACTTCAACACAAAAAACAAGTAGCAAACAACAAACAACAAACAAACAACACCTCTGCTCGTGCATTCCCACACACTCATCGCGTTGCATGTACGCGCCCTGTACCTCGTCGATCCACCACGATTACCGACTATTCACACACTTTGACACAGCCATCAAGCACAACGTCTGATTCAATGTAGCTCAAATGTACCGACGAGGCAATTGTATATGTGTTTGTGTTTGTGCATGTGTATGTGTCGGTTTAGTATTGTGTTTTGTATTAGTGTTTGTGTTTGTACACTACTTTGTCAACATCGCGCCGTTTGCACTTTGCATTCACACAACTCAAACAAAACACAAACACAAAACACAAACACAAAACACAAAACACAAAACACAAACACAAACACAAAACACGCGACACAACCGGCACGAATACACAAACACACGAACAAGCAGCATCCACACTACACACTACACACTACACACTACACACTGCACACTTCATACTTCATACTTCATACTACACAACGCGCAGCTCGATAGCTTCCTCAACAACACAACACCGATCGCAACCGCATTAAGTATCAAAAGTACCAAACATCAAACACGGAGTATCAAACAACCAAATACCAAACACAAAGCACAAAGCTCAAAGCGTCAAACACAAACCACAACAGTACGCGAGCGACAGTACTGTTTTGGCTTTGGCACACAGACGCAGAGCAAAGTATTTCAAGTACATAGTGCTCAAGCGTGGTGTAGCGAGCAAGCGCAAAACGAGATCGATAGATAGTGTAGTAGTAGTAGTTGGAAGAGAGATGGTAGCAACCTAAGCGTGTCGACGAGCAGCAAACAGACAAACACACAAACACACACGCACACAAAGACGCACACACTCGAGAAGACAAGCGCACAAACACACAAACACACAAGCACACAAGCGCACGAGAAGGCAAACGCGCGACGGAGCAAGCAAGCGACGAGCGACGAGCAAGGAGGAGGCAAATGGTGAAGCTGTGAAGCAAAAAGCTCCCCGTCCGGGAATTGAACCCGGGTCACCCGCGTGACAGGCGGGTATACTAGCCACTATACTAACGAGGATCGCTGACAAACACACAACACACACAACGCACACAAAAAGGACCACACACAACACACACCAACAACACACTCACAACACACACAATACGCTACACACTCCAACAACATACTCTGTACACACACAACACTACACGTCACACACCACACGCACTACACCACACATATATACACACACTTATACACACACAACACACACAACAAACAACAACCCAAACAGCACAAGTACACAACACAACACTACACAACACTACACTTCAACACAAAAAACAAGTAGCAAACAACAAACAACAAACAAACAACACCTCTGCTCGTGCATTCCCACACACTCATCGCGTTGCATGTACGCGCCCTGTACCTCGTCGATCCACCACGATTACCGACTATTCACACACTTTGACACAGCCATCAAGCACAACGTCTGATTCAATGTAGCTCAAATGTACCGACGAGGCAATTGTATATGTGTTTGTGTTTGTGCATGTGTATGTGTCGGTTTAGTATTGTGTTTTGTATTAGTGTTTGTGTTTGTACACTACTTTGTCAACATCGCGCCGTTTGCACTTTGCATTCACACAACTCAAAACAAAACACAAAACACAAAACACAAACACAAACACAAAACACAAAACACAAACACAAACACGCGACACAACCGGCACGAATACACAAACACACGAACAAGCAGCATCCACACTACACACTACACACTACACACTACACACTGCACACTTCATACTTCATACTTCATACTACACAACGCGCAGCTCGATAGCTTCCTCAACAACACAACACCGATCGCAACCGCATTAAGTATCAAAAGTACCAAACATCAAACACGGAGTATCAAACAACCAAATACCAAACACAAAGCACAAAGCTCAAAGCGTCAAACACAAACCACAACAGTACGCGAGCGACAGTACTGTTTTGGCTTTGGCACACAGACGCAGAGCAAAGTATTTCAAGTACATAGTGCTCAAGCGTGGTGTAGCGAGCAAGCGCAAAACGAGATCGATAGATAGTGTAGTAGTAGTAGTTGGAAGAGAGATGGTAGCAACCTAAGCGTGTCGACGAGCAGCAAACAGACAAACACACAAACACACACGCACACAAAGACGCACACACTCGAGAAGACAAGCGCACAAACACACAAACACACAAGCACACAAGCGCACGAGAAGACAAACGCGCGACGGAGCAAGCAAGCGACGAGCGACGAGCAAGGAGGAGGCAAATGGTGAAGCTGTGAAGCAAAAAGCTCCCCGTCCGGGAATTGAACCCGGGTCACCCGCGTGACAGGCGGGTATACTAGCCACTATACTAACGAGGATCGCTGACAAACACACAACACACACAACGCACACAAAAAGGACCACACACAACACACACCAACAACACACTCACAACACACACAATACGCTACACACTCCAACAACATACTCTGTACACACACAACACTACACGTCACACACCACACGCACTACACCACACATATATACACACACTTATACACACACAACACACACAACAAACAACAACCCAAACAGCACAAGTACACAACACAACACTACACAACACTACACTTCAACACAAAAAACAAGTAGCAAACAACAAACAACAAACAAACAACACCTCTGCTCGTGCATTCCCACACACTCATCGCGTTGCATGTACGCGCCCTGTACCTCGTCGATCCACCACGATTACCGACTATTCACACACTTTGACACAGCCATCAAGCACAACGTCTGATTCAATGTAGCTCAAATGTACCGACGAGGCAATTGTATATGTGTTTGTGTTTGTGCATGTGTATGTGTCGGTTTAGTATTGTGTTTTGTATTAGTGTTTGTGTTTGTACACTACTTTGTCAACATCGCGCCGTTTGCACTTTGCATTCACACAACTCAAAACAAACACAAAACACAAACACAAAACACAAAACACAAAACACAAAACACAAAACACGCGACACAACCGGCACGAATACACAAACACACGAACAAGCAGCATCCACACTACACACTACACACTACACACTACACACTGCACACTTCATACTTCATACTTCATACTACACAACGCGCAGCTCGATAGCTTCCTCAACAACACAACACCGATCGCAACCGCATTAAGTATCAAAAGTACCAAACATCAAACACGGAGTATCAAACAACCAAATACCAAACACAAAGCACAAAGCTCAAAGCGTCAAACACAAACCACAACAGTACGCGAGCGACAGTACTGTTTTGGCTTTGGCACACAGACGCAGAGCAAAGTATTTCAAGTACATAGTGCTCAAGCGTGGTGTAGCGAGCAAGCGCAAAACGAGATCGATAGATAGTGTAGTAGTAGTAGTTGGAAGAGAGATGGTAGCAACCTAAGCGTGTCGACGAGCAGCAAACAGACAAACACACAAACACACACGCACACAAAGACGCACACACTCGAGAAGACAAGCGCACAAACACACAAACACACAAGCACACAAGCGCACGAGAAGACAAACGCGCGACGGAGCAAGCAAGCGACGAGCGACGAGCAAGGAGGAGGCAAATGGTGAAGCTGTGAAGCAAAAAGCTCCCCGTCCGGGAATTGAACCCGGGTCACCCGCGTGACAGGCGGGTATACTAGCCACTATACTAACGAGGATCGCTGACAAACACACAACACACACAACGCACACAAAAAGGACCACACACAACACACACCAACAACACACTCACAACACACACAATACGCTACACACTCCAACAACATACTCTGTACACACACAACACTACACGTCACACACCACACGCACTACACCACACATATATACACACACTTATACACACACAACACACACAACAAACAACAACCCAAACAGCACAAGTACACAACACAACACTACACAACACTACACTTCAACACAAAAAACAAGTAGCAAACAACAAACAACAAACAAACAACACCTCTGCTCGTGCATTCCCACACACTCATCGCGTTGCATGTACGCGCCCTGTACCTCGTCGATCCACCACGATTACCGACTATTCACACACTTTGACACAGCCATCAAGCACAACGTCTGATTCAATGTAGCTCAAATGTACCGACGAGGCAATTGTATATGTGTTTGTGTTTGTGCATGTGTATGTGTCGGTTTAGTATTGTGTTTGTATTAGTGTTTGTGTTTGTACACTACTTTGTCAACATCGCGCCGTTTGCACTTTGCATTCACACAACTCAAACAAACACAAAACACAAAACACAAACACAAAACACAAAACACAAAACACAAAACACAAAACACGCGACACAACCGGCACGAATACACAAACACACGAACAAGCAGCATCCACACTACACACTACACACTACACACTACACACTGCACACTTCATACTTCATACTTCATACTACACAACGCGCAGCTCGATAGCTTCCTCAACAACACAACACCGATCGCAACCGCATTAAGTATCAAAAGTACCAAACATCAAACACGGAGTATCAAACAACCAAATACCAAACACAAAGCACAAAGCTCAAAGCGTCAAACACAAACCACAACAGTACGCGAGCGACAGTACTGTTTTGGCTTTGGCACACAGACGCAGAGCAAAGTATTTCAAGTACATAGTGCTCAAGCGTGGTGTAGCGAGCAAGCGCAAAACGAGATCGATAGATAGTGTAGTAGTAGTAGTTGGAAGAGAGATGGTAGCAACCTAAGCGTGTCGACGAGCAGCAAACAGACAAACACACAAACACACACGCACACAAAGACGCACACACTCGAGAAGACAAGCGCACAAACACACAAACACACAAGCACACAAGCGCACGAGAAGGCAAACGCGCGACGGAGCAAGCAAGCGACGAGCGACGAGCAAGGAGGAGGCAAATGGTGAAGCTGTGAAGCAAAAAGCTCCCCGTCCGGGAATTGAACCCGGGTCACCCGCGTGACAGGCGGGTATACTAGCCACTATACTAACGAGGATCGCTGACAAACACACAACACACACAACGCACACAAAAAGGACCACACACAACACACACCAACAACACACTCACAACACACACAATACGCTACACACTCCAACAACATACTCTGTACACACACAACACTACACGTCACACACCACACGCACTACACCACACATATATACACACACTTATACACACACAACACACACAACAAACAACAACCCAAACAGCACAAGTACACAACACAACACTACACAACACTACACTTCAACACAAAAAACAAGTAGCAAACAACAAACAACAAACAAACAACACCTCTGCTCGTGCATTCCCACACACTCATCGCGTTGCATGTACGCGCCCTGTACCTCGTCGATCCACCACGATTACCGACTATTCACACACTTTGACACAGCCATCAAGCACAACGTCTGATTCAATGTAGCTCAAATGTACCGACGAGGCAATTGTATATGTGTTTGTGTTTGTGCATGTGTATGTGTCGGTTTAGTATTGTGTTTTGTATTAGTGTTTGTGTTTGTACACTACTTTGTCAACATCGCGCCGTTTGCACTTTGCATTCACACAACTCAAACACAAAACACAAAACACAAAACACAAAACACAAAACACAAAACACAAAACACAAAACACAAAACACGCGACACAACCGGCACGAATACACAAACACACGAACAAGCAGCATCCACACTACACACTACACACTACACACTACACACTGCACACTTCATACTTCATACTTCATACTACACAACGCGCAGCTCGATAGCTTCCTCAACAACACAACACCGATCGCAACCGCATTAAGTATCAAAAGTACCAAACATCAAACACGGAGTATCAAACAACCAAATACCAAACACAAAGCACAAAGCTCAAAGCGTCAAACACAAACCACAACAGTACGCGAGCGACAGTACTGTTTTGGCTTTGGCACACAGACGCAGAGCAAAGTATTTCAAGTACATAGTGCTCAAGCGTGGTGTAGCGAGCAAGCGCAAAACGAGATCGATAGATAGTGTAGTAGTAGTAGTTGGAAGAGAGATGGTAGCAACCTAAGCGTGTCGACGAGCAGCAAACAGACAAACACACAAACACACACGCACACAAAGACGCACACACTCGAGAAGACAAGCGCACAAACACACAAACACACAAGCACACAAGCGCACGAGAAGGCAAACGCGCGACGGAGCAAGCAAGCGACGAGCGACGAGCAAGGAGGAGGCAAATGGTGAAGCTGTGAAGCAAAAAGCTCCCCGTCCGGGAATTGAACCCGGGTCACCCGCGTGACAGGCGGGTATACTAGCCACTATACTAACGAGGATCGCTGACAAACACACAACACACACAACGCACACAAAAAGGACCACACACAACACACACCAACAACACACTCACAACACACACAATACGCTACACACTCCAACAACATACTCTGTACACACACAACACTACACGTCACACACCACACGCACTACACCACACATATATACACACACTTATACACACACAACACACACAACAAACAACAACCCAAACAGCACAAGTACACAACACAACACTACACAACACTACACTTCAACACAAAAAACAAGTAGCAAACAACAAACAACAAACAAACAACACCTCTGCTCGTGCATTCCCACACACTCATCGCGTTGCATGTACGCGCCCTGTACCTCGTCGATCCACCACGATTACCGACTATTCACACACTTTGACACAGCCATCAAGCACAACGTCTGATTCAATGTAGCTCAAATGTACCGACGAGGCAATTGTATATGTGTTTGTGTTTGTGCATGTGTATGTGTCGGTTTAGTATTGTGTTTTGTATTAGTGTTTGTGTTTGTACACTACTTTGTCAACATCGCGCCGTTTGCACTTTGCATTCACACAACTCAAAACAAAACACAAAACACAAAACACAAAACACAAAACACAAAACACAAAACACAAAACACAAAAACACAAAACACGCGACACAACCGGCACGAATACACAAACACACGAACAAGCAGCATCCACACTACACACTACACACTACACACTACACACTGCACACTTCATACTTCATACTTCATACTACACAACGCGCAGCTCGATAGCTTCCTCAACAACACAACACCGATCGCAACCGCATTAAGTATCAAAAGTACCAAACATCAAACACGGAGTATCAAACAACCAAATACCAAACACAAAGCACAAAGCTCAAAGCGTCAAACACAAACCACAACAGTACGCGAGCGACAGTACTGTTTTGGCTTTGGCACACAGACGCAGAGCAAAGTATTTCAAGTACATAGTGCTCAAGCGTGGTGTAGCGAGCAAGCGCAAAACGAGATCGATAGATAGTGTAGTAGTAGTAGTTGGAAGAGAGATGGTAGCAACCTAAGCGTGTCGACGAGCAGCAAACAGACAAACACACAAACACACACGCACACAAAGACGCACACACTCGAGAAGACAAGCGCACAAACACACAAACACACAAGCACACAAGCGCACGAGAAGGCAAACGCGCGACGGAGCAAGCAAGCGACGAGCGACGAGCAAGGAGGAGGCAAATGGTGAAGCTGTGAAGCAAAAAGCTCCCCGTCCGGGAATTGAACCCGGGTCACCCGCGTGACAGGCGGGTATACTAGCCACTATACTAACGAGGATCGCTGACAAACACACAACACACACAACGCACACAAAAAGGACCACACACAACACACACCAACAACACACTCACAACACACACAATACGCTACACACTCCAACAACATACTCTGTACACACACAACACTACACGTCACACACCACACGCACTACACCACACATATATACACACACTTATACACACACAACACACACAACAAACAACAACCCAAACAGCACAAGTACACAACACAACACTACACAACACTACACTTCAACACAAAAAACAAGTAGCAAACAACAAACAACAAACAAACAACACCTCTGCTCGTGCATTCCCACACACTCATCGCGTTGCATGTACGCGCCCTGTACCTCGTCGATCCACCACGATTACCGACTATTCACACACTTTGACACAGCCATCAAGCACAACGTCTGATTCAATGTAGCTCAAATGTACCGACGAGGCAATTGTATATGTGTTTGTGTTTGTGCATGTGTATGTGTCGGTTTAGTATTGTGTTTTGTATTAGTGTTTGTGTTTGTACACTACTTTGTCAACATCGCGCCGTTTGCACTTTGCATTCACACAACTCAAAACAAAACACAAACACAAACACAAACACAAACACAAAACACAAAACACAAAACACAAAACACAAACACAAACACGCGACACAACCGGCACGAATACACAAACACACGAACAAGCAGCATCCACACTACACACTACACACTACACACTACACACTGCACACTTCATACTTCATACTTCATACTACACAACGCGCAGCTCGATAGCTTCCTCAACACACAACACCGATCGCAACCGCATTAAGTATCAAAAGTACCAAACATCAAACACGGAGTATCAAACAACCAAATACCAAACACAAAGCACAAAGCTCAAAGCGTCAAACACAAACCACAACAGTACGCGAGCGACAGTACTGTTTTGGCTTTGGCACACAGACGCAGAGCAAAGTATTTCAAGTACATAGTGCTCAAGCGTGGTGTAGCGAGCAAGCGCAAAACGAGATCGATAGATAGTGTAGTAGTAGTAGTTGGAAGAGAGATGGTAGCAACCTAAGCGTGTCGACGAGCAGCAAACAGACAAACACACAAACACACACGCACACAAAGACGCACACACTCGAGAAGACAAGCGCACAAACACACAAACACACAAGCACACAAGCGCACGAGAAGGCAAACGCGCGACGGAGCAAGCAAGCGACGAGCGACGAGCAAGGAGGAGGCAAATGGTGAAGCTGTGAAGCAAAAAGCTCCCCGTCCGGGAATTGAACCCGGGTCACCCGCGTGACAGGCGGGTATACTAGCCACTATACTAACGAGGATCGCTGACAAACACACAACACACACAACGCACACAAAAAGGACCACACACAACACACACCAACAACACACTCACAACACACACAATACGCTACACACTCCACAACATACTCTGTACACACACAAACACTACACGTCACACACCACCCCACGACCCAAACTACACCACACATATATACACACACGTATACACACACAACACACACAACAAACAACAACCCAAACAGCACAAGTACACAAACACAACACTACACAACACTACACTTCAACACAAAAAAAACAAGTAGCAAACAACAAACAACAAACAAACAACACCTCTGCTCGTGCATTCCCACACACTCATCGCGTTGCATGTACGCGCCCTGTTACCTCGGTCATCCACCACGATTACCGACTATTCACACACTTGACACAGCAATCAAGCACAACGTCTGATTCAATGTAGCTCAAATGTACCGACGAGGCAATTGTATATGTGTTTGTGTTTGTGCATGTTTATGTGTCGGTTTAGTATTGTGTTTGTATAGTGTTTTTGTTTGTACACTACTTGTCAACATCGCGCCGTTTGGCACTTTGCATTCACACAACTCAAAACAAAACACAAAACACAAACAAAACACAAACACAAAACACAAAACACGCGACACAACCGGCACGAATACACAAACACACGAACAAGCAGCATCCACACTACACACTACACACTACACACTACACACTGCACACTTCATACTTCATACTTCATACTACACAACGCGCAGCTCGATAGCTTCCTCAACAACACAACACCGATCGCAACCGCATTAAGTATCAAAAGTACCAACATCAAACACGGAGTATCAAACAACCAAATACCAAACACAAAGCACAAAGCTCAAAGCGTCAAACACAAACCACAACAGTACGCGAGCGACAGTACTGTTTTGGCTTTGGCACACAGACGCAGAGCAAGTATTTCAAGTACATAGTGCTCAAGCGTGGTGTAGCGAGCAAGCGCAAAACGAGATCGATAGATAGTGTAGTAGTAGTAGTTGGAGAGAGATGGTAGCAACCTAAGCGTGGTCGACGAGCAGCAAACAGACAAAACACTACAAACACACACGCACACAAAGACGCACACACTCGAGAAGACAAGCGCACAAACACACAAACACACAAGCACACACGCGCACGAGAAGGCAAACGCGCGACGGAGCAAGCAAGCGACGAGCGACGAGCAAGGAGGAGGCAAATGGTTGAAGCTGTGAAGCAAAAAAGCTCCCGTCAGGGAATTGAACCCGGGTCACCCGCGTGACAGGCGGGGTTATACTAGCCACTATACTAACGAGGATCGATGACAAACACACAACACACACAACGCACACAAAAGGACCACACACAACACCACCAACAACACACTCACACACACACACAATACGCTACACACTCCAAACAAACATACTCTGTACACACACAACACTACACGTCACAACCACACCGCACTACACCACACATATATACACACACTTATACACACACAACACACACAACAAACAACAACCAAACAGCACAAAGTACACACACAACACTACACAACACTACACTTCAACACAAAAACAAAGTAGCAAACAACAACACAACAAACAAACAACACCTCGCTCGTGCATTCCCACACACTCATCGATGTGCATGTACGCGCCCTGTACCTCGTCGATCCACCACGATTACCGAACTTATTCACACACTTTGACACAGCCATCAAGCAACGTCTGATTCAATGTAGCTCAAATGTACGACGAGGCAATTGTATATGTGTTGTGTTGTGCATGGTATGTGTCGGTTTAGTATTGTGTTTTGTATTAGTGTTTGTGTTTGTTACACTACTTTGTCAACATCGCGCCGTTTGCACTTTGCATTCACACAATCAAAACAAAACACAAAACACAAAACACAAACACCAAACACAAAACACAAAACACGGACAACGCACGAATACACAAACACACGAACAAGCAGCATCCACACTACACACTACACACTACACACTACACACTGAACACTCATACTTCATACTTCATACTACACAACGCGCAGCTCGATAGCTTCCTCAACAACACAACCACCGATCGCAACCGCATTAAGTATCAAAAGTACCAAACATCACACACGGAGTATCAAACAACCAAATACCAAACACAAAGCACAAAGCTCAAAGCGTCAAACACAAACCACAACAGTACGCGAGCGACAGTACTGTTTTGGCTTTGGCACACAGACGCAGAGCAAAGTATTTCAAGTACATAGTGCTCAAGCGTGGTGTAGCGAGCAAGCGCCAAAACGATGATCGATAGATAGTGTAGTAGTAGTAGTTGGAAGAGATGATGGTAGCAACCTAAGCGTGTCGACGAGCAGCAAAGCAAAAGACAAACACACAAACACACACGCACACAAAGACGCACACACTCGAGAAGACAAGCGCCACAAACACACACAAACACACAAGCACACAAGCGCACGAGAAGGACAAACGCGCGACGGAGCAAGCAAGCGACGAGGACGACCGAGCAAGGAGGAGGCAAATGGTGAAGCTGTGAAGCAAAAAGCTCCCCGTCCGGGAATTGAACCCGGGTCACCCGCGTGACAGGCGGGTATACTAGCCACTATACTAACGAGGATCGCTGACAAACACACAACACACACAACGCACACAAAAAGGACCACACACAACACACACCAACACACACTCACAACACACACAATACGCTACACACTCCAACAACATACTCTGTACACACACAACACTACACGTCACACACCACACGCACTACACCACACATATATACACACACTTATACACACACAACACACACAACAAACAACAACCCAAACAGCACAAGTACACAACACAACACTACACAACACTACACTTCAACACAAAAAACAAGTAGCAAACAACAAACAACAAACAACAACACCTCTGCTCGTGCATTCCCACACACTCATCGCGTTGCATGTACGCGCCCTGTACCTCGTCGATCCACCACGATTACCGACTATTCACACACTTTGACACAGCCATCAAGCACAACGTCTGATTCAATGTAGCTCAAATGTACCGACGAGGCAATTGTATATGTGTTTGTGTTTGTGCATGTGTATGTGTCGGTTTAGTATTGTGTTTTGTATTAGTGTTTGTGTTTGTACACTACTTTGTCAACATCGCGCCGTTTGCACTTTGCATTCACACAACTCAAAACACAAAACAAAACAAAACACAAAACACAAAACACAAACACAAACACGCGACACAACCGGCACGAATACACAAACACACGAACAAGCAGCATCCACACTACACACTACACACTACACACTACACACTGCACACTTCATACTTCATACTACTACACAACGCGCAGCTCGATAGCTTCCTCAACAAACACCACCGATCGCAACCGCATTAAGTATCAAAAGTACCAAACATCAAACACGGAGTATCAAACAACCAAATACCAAACACAAAGCACAAAGCTCAAAGCGTCAAACACAAACCACAACAGTACGCGAGCGACAGTACTGTTTTGGCTTTGGCACACAGACGCAGAGCAAAGTATTTCAAGTACATAGTGCTCAAGCGTGGTGTAGCGAGCAAGCGCAAAACGAGATCGATAGATAGTGTAGTAGTAGTAGTTGGAAGAGAGATGGTAGCAACCTAAGCGTGTCGACGAGCAGCAAACAGACAAACACACAAACACACACGCACACAAAGACGCACACACTCGAGAAGACAAGCGCACAAACACACAAACACACAAGCACACAAGCGCACGAGAAGGCAAACGCGCGACGGAGCAAGCAAGCGACGAGCGACGAGCAAGGAGGAGGCAAATGGTGAAGCTGTGAAGCAAAAAGCTCCCCGTCCGGGAATTGAACCCGGGTCACCCGCGTGACAGGCGGGTATACTAGCCACTATACTAACGAGGATCGCTGACAAACACACAACACACACAACGCACACAAAAGGACCACACACAACACACACCAACAACACACTCACAAAACCACAAATACGCTACACACTCCAACAACATACTCTGTACACACACAACACTACACGTCACACCACACGCACTACACCACACATATATACACCAACACATATACACACACAACACACACACAAACAACAACCCAAACAGCACAAGTACACAACACAACACTACACAACACTACACTTCAACACAAAAAACAAGTACAAACAACAACAACAAAACAAACAACACCTCTGCTCGTGCATTCCCACACACTCATCGCGTTGCATGTACGCGCCCTGTACCTCGTCGATCCACCACGATTACCGACTATTCACACACTTTGACACAGCCATCAAGCACAACGTCTGATTCAATGTAGCTCAAATGTACCGACGAGGCAATTGTATATGTGTTTGTGTTTGTGCATGTGTATGTGTCGGTTTAGTATTGTGTTTGTATTAGTGTTTGTGTTTGTACACTA
>QXDM01000158.1:0-129123 GCA_003730235.1 Pythium guiyangense
CAGCGTCTGCGCGTCGATCTGCTCGAGCGCCACGACTTCCTCCAGCAGGACAGCGAGGTTGTGCGCGCGCTTCGTGCGGAACCACGCGACGCACCACACGCAGTGCACGAACAGACAGACGCGGGTCTTGGCGACCCAGCGCTGGAGGACGTGCTGGCGCCACCGCGCTTCCCGAGCGCGCGCTCGGCGTGCGACGTACAGCGCTTCGAGGCCGCGCGCGACTGCGACCTTGGCGCTCGCTTGGCGCAGGCCCTCGGCGACGTACGCTCGCACGAGCGCTCCAGCGCGAGGTTTCAGCACGGCGCGTCGCCACTGCGCGTGCGAGCGGAAGCGGCGCTGGAGGCGCGTCGCGGCGGCTTTGCGCGTGCGGTGCCACTGCACGCAGCGCGGGATGAACCTGCGGCGGAACCTGCGCACTGCGATGGCGAGACAGCGCAGCTGCGCGAGCACGTCGACGCGGAAGCGCATGGCGGCGTAGCACGCGCCGATCTGGCGCGCGCAGCTGTGCGCTTCGACCGAGAACGGGTACAGCGCTGGCGCCGAGTCGACCACGTCGGTGGACGTTGCGGCCGTCGTCGTTGCTGATGGGATTGGCGCGATGAACGGCGGCGCGCTCAGCGGATGCCGCAGCTGCTCCTCGCGCGTGCAGAACGTTGAGGCGCTGAGCGGGCGAGCGAGGCGCGAGCGCACCTCGTTTTGCCACAGGTCGCCACGGATCTTCTCCGTCAAGTGCGCCGACAGCTTGGCGCGCATCTGCAGCTCGCACGACGTCAGGACAGTCGCTCTCGTCAGTCAGTAGAGAGGACAAAGTGGCTCGGCAGCGCGTCGAGAGACGCTGCCGCTGTCTGCGAGCATGTGTGGCGTCATGCACATCATGCGGTGGGCGCACCTCGGCGGAGACGAGCGGCTCGATCGCAAAGCGACTTGGCGAGCGCACAGCGCGCTGGAACACCGCTCGACGCGCCTTCTGACGCGCGCACAGCGGCGCATTCGTGCTGGTGCCAGCTACCGGCGCGCGCTTGGGAGACTGCGCCGCACTCATCGTGCTCGGGACGTGGCTCCCAAGTGCTAGCGCTGACACAGGCGCCAAGGACAATGCGGCGCGACTCGGTGAGCGCAGCGGCGAAAGTCTTCCTGCTGTAGCAAACTACGGCCGCAGTTGGCGATGTCGCTGCAGCGACCAGTGCGCTCGCTGCACGCTCTTCGTCGAGCGTAAGGACCGGGTGGTCGAGCATGAGCATCGTCGCGGAGAGCTCGGACTGTTGCTCCTTCTGCTGTTGTTGCTCTTCGTCTTCGTCTTCGAGCTCGAAGCGCATCGTCGCGATCTCGAGCGCAGTGTTCGCTTCGTGGAGCCACTGCAGTCGCGTCGCAGGCGAGAGTTGCCACGGATGCTGCTGCGTCGGTCGCGCTCGCTTGCGCAGCGGGTCGAGAACGAGGCGTCGCCCAGGCGCAGCATGTCGGCCAGCGCCTCGCTGCTGCTGCTTTGACGCTCGTGTGCGCTGGTGCTGAGCAAGTGGTGTGCAAGCATCTTCTGCGCCTGGTAGATGTGCGTGTGCTGTAGCAGTGGCGATCGCTGTCGTGTGCAAGTGCGGCGTGCTCGCCATGGTGTCGTCCAAGTGTCGTCTGAGTGAACAGCCATTCGACGACCTATTCAGCAGCGATGTAACGACGACGACACATCATCAAGTCCATAGGTTCATGTTGCTCAGGGCAAGACCCCGTCAGCAAGTACTCCAGATGTCCGATGCGGCACTCGACGCACATGTGCTGTGCGCGTTTGCTGCTTCGTGATCCGACGTCGCTGTCAGCTCAAGCCCTGAGGACCACGTTGACTCGGACTGGAGCAGATCGCTCGATCGCCTCGAGTTGACGCAGTCAGTGTTCACGCACCGAGTTGAAGAGCTCCGCCTCCAGGAGCATCGGCTGGCAGGTCGAGTGGAGCCGCGCAGCACTCGGCACGAAGCGCCCGAAGCGCAGTGAGCCAGCACACATGTGGGTGAGCGAGCAATCTCTCGATTGCGTTGCGCCGTCAAAGTGTCCGAACTGTCCGTGCATCAAGCGCGAGTGCGAGACTCGCCATCATCTCGCCATCATCGGCGTGTTGCGTGACGAACCAGCTCGTTCTCGAGAATCCGCTATAGTGATTACTGCGAGCGATTCCCGGTGTCGCCCACCCATCCCATCCCAGCTGGCGTGCTCGCCGCTCTTTTGCTGCTCAAGCGCGAGCGCTCGATCATGCGCGCGCGTAGACTCGAGCGCTCGCTCGCGCCTTCTTCCTTCCTCTTCTCGCTACACTCGCACTCGTTCGTTCACTGCAGCAGCGCTGTCCGCGCACTGCAGCCGTCTCCGCAGGGACATGCCGCGCCGCGACCTGCGCCTCAGCGAAGACTCGCTCACATTCGTGTACGTTTGATCCTCTCGCTCTCGTGGCTTCCAGTCGACTCACTCACTCTCTCGCTGTCTGTCGTGTGTGTCTCTGCGTCTCGCACTGCCGTTGCGGCGACCAGCGGCAGCTTTGAGCAGCAGCACACACAACAGCAACAGCTTCGAATGGCGCCGCACCAGCAGCAACACCAGCAGCGCACGAAAGCGCAGTCGTCGGCGTCCACAGTGCCGCCACTCAGCAGCTACTCGAGCCGCGTGCTCGGCACAGCTGGCGTCGTTGCGATCACGTTTCTCTACGGCTGCGGCGGCTCGCTGGGCGCCGGCTCGATCATCGCCGCAGCCGGTCCGCGCCTCGGTCTCGTCGCCATCGCCGTGTACCCGCTCGTGATGGTTGTGCCGTACGGCTACATCGTCGCTGAGCTCTGCTCCGCGTTCCCGCACGACGGCGGCTTTGCGGTCTGGGTCCTCCACGCCTTCGGTCCGTTCTGGGGCTTCCAGGTCGGCTACTGGGCGTGGCTCACGGGCGTCCTCACGTGCGCGCTCGTGCCGGACCTGACGCTCCGGATCGCGCTCTACTGCGCCGGCTCAGGCGACCTCGCGTCTGCCACCGTGACGTTTGTGCTCAAAGCGGCGATCGCAGGCGTCTTCACGCTCCCGACGCTCTTTGGCACGAAGACCACTGCGCGCGTGTGCATGGCGCTCGTCGTGCTGGCGCTCGTGCCGTTCGGCGTCTTCACGGTCTGGTCGTTCGCGCACACGAGCGCGCGTGCGGACTTTGGTCAAGTGCGGCGCGAGACGACGCTGAATGCCACGGCGGCTGGCGTCGGTACCAACAGCACAGTCGTCGACCTGAGCGACGTGCACGCGAGCGGCGACATCGCGATCGACTGGTCGCTGCTCATGAACACGCTGGCGTGGAAGTTCGGCGGCCTCAACATGGCATCGCTCTTTGCCGGCGAAGTGAAAGACCCGGCGCGCGTGTTCCCGCGGGCGATCGCGCTCACGATCGCGCTCTCGCTCGTCACGACGCTCGCTCCGCTAGTCGGTGCACTCGCGGCGCACTGCGTGCCGTGGCTCGAGTACGCGCGCGTGAGCATGTTCATGATGGTCGCCGAGCGCATCGGCGGCGCTGCGCTGTACGTGCTCCTGGCGATCTCGTCGGCCGCGACGGTCGCCGGGCGGTACGTCGCGAGTCTGTACGCGACGTCGTTTCAGGTCTCGGGCATGGCCGAGTACGAGCTCCTGCCGGCGCGCCTGGCGAACAAGCGCAATCGGTTCCGGTCGCCGCAGGTCGCCGTGCTCACGAACGCCGCGACGGTGCTCCCGCTGCTGCTCGTGCCGACCCACGTCCTCCTCAGCGCGATCAACGCCTTTGCGTGCGCCGTCGAGCTCCTGCTCCTCGTCGCGGCCGTGAAGCTCCGAGTGGCGATGCCGTACATCCCGCGACCCGTGAAGATGCCAGGCGGCATCGCGACGCTCGTGCTCGCGACGCTCGGACCTGCGACCGTGCTCTGCTACTTGCTGTACGACGCCATGGAAGCGCCTGGTGCGCGGTACATGATCCCGATTGGCTTTGCGCCAGGACTGCTCTACGGCGTCGTGGACTATTGGCGCCGCCGCCAACAAAGCGATCAGAGTCTCTTTGCGCTCGCCGAGTCGAGCGACGTCGTCGTCACGCCCGCGTGCTAGGCGATCCAGTATGAGAGTGCATAGCGTAGAGGCGTCGTATTTATAAGACCATATATGGTATCAACAGTGTCGAGCAAGTCAAGTCGACAGTGTTGAGGCTTAGCGCTCAAGATGCGCGTCCACCTCTGCTGTCGCGTTGAGGTCCGTAGCGAAGCGCAGCAGTGCGTGGACGACCGAGTCGCCGTCGAGGACGTCGTCGGTCGAGAGGTCCGCGAGCGTCTGGTGACTGTCGATGCGCACGTCCAGGTCGATGTGGAACGCCGAGACGCCTGCGAGCGCATGGGTCGACGCGTCCGACACGCGCGTCTTTGGCAGCTGCGCGAGCGCAGACGGCGAGAGACCGTCAAAGAGCGCAGCGTCTGCGACGACGAGGCTGCCGTTGTACGTTGCGCTCGCGTTGCGCACGAGCTCGCCCACGAGCGCCTCGAGCGGCCGGTCGTACAGCGACGCGTCGTTGCGCGCAACGCGCGTCAGGAGCGCGCGCTCGAGGTCCTGGAGCAGTGGGTGCTGCGCGGGCGCCTGGAGCGCGTGGAGATTGATGCGAAAGCTTCCAGGCGCGTCGCTGTCTCGCGGCGCCGCGTGGCTCGCGACGACCGCGCCGAGCGCGCGCGAGTGCTGCAGCGTCTCGCGCAATACGACCGTGCTGAAGTCGCTGAACGCCGTGCCGCCCTGTTTGAACAGCGCGCGGAGCATGAGCACGAACGCCATGAGCTTGCGGCGCTGCGCGACGCTCATGCGTGCGTCCGAAGTGCCACTACGCAGGCCCTCGACGTCTGGCGCAAGCACGCGGTGGAGCGACAAGTGGCGCTGGCACTGCGTGTACCAGACGCCGCGCGGCGGCTTCGCGACGTAGTGCAGCACCATCACGCTCGGCGCCGCGAACTTGCGCACTGACTGCACTGCAGCGTACTGCGCGAACGCGACGGTCTCGAGCGCCGGCGCGCGCTCGCCCGCGAGCAGTGGCACGTCGGTCAGTGCGACGTGGACGTAGTGCACGCGTGCAGCAGCTTCTGGCGCCGCAGTCGAACCATATGAGTCGGCGACGCACTCGCGCGCGATGCGCGCGCGGCCGTCGGGTGTGAGGAGTGCAGCGCTCGAGACGTTGAGGCAGCGCGGCAGCGGCGTCGATACGCCTGCTGTCCGTTTGATAGTCGTAGACGGCACTGCCGTCGTCGTCATGTGCGCGCGGAAGAACGCGTGCGACGACGCGCGCGCGCTGCGCAAGTCGAGCGTCGCGACGTTGTACACGAGCAGCGGCACGAGCACAAAGCCGCAGACGATCACGAGCAGCACGCGGCGGAGCGGCAGCGCTCGGAGCGACACCGTCGCGGCGCGCGCCATCGCCTGCCGCGTGCGCCGACTTGGTGGTGCCATGGCTATGCAGTTTATGAGAGAGTCAGGTGGGTGGAAACCATACAAAATCCAATACAAACAGTGCTCAAAGCTCAACGACGATCCTCACTATCGCGACCACCGTAGTCATGTGCATTACGTGCGACGGCAGGCCGCTGACGCACGCGCTGCTCGCTGGCGACGCGAGCTTCGCCTCGTGGAAGCTCGAGATGCACGTGATCCTCAACTACTACGGCGTGCTCGACGTCGTCACGAGCAGCGGGTCACTGTGTGCGGACGAGCGCGGGCGACCAGCGACCTCCTCACGCGAACGCATGGCGCACTTGCTCCTCGTGCGCGGACTCTCAAGTCCAGTGCTCGTACAGCTCGAGCACGAGGTCGCGTCAAGCGACTCGCAGCGCGTCTGGCAGGCGCTGTGTCGAGCGTTTGGTGGCCTGCAGATCCGCCACGCGATGCGCACTGCACGAGCGCATCGCAGACTACGTCGCCGACTTGCAGGCGATGGCAACGGACGTCAAGCGCGAGTACGACGCGATGGCGCCTCGCGACCTCGTGACGATTGTCTTCATCAGCGCACTGCGCGTCTTCCCCGACGTCGTGAGCGCGTTCGTTGACACTAGAACAGGGTCTCTGCTCATGGACGCGAGTCTCCAGGACGCCACTGCGGCCCTCGAGCGCGCACAGCGCGAGCGCATGGAGCACGACGCACGTCTGTTGGACAAACCCGAGCGCGTACGAGCGCAGCGTCGTGCCAGTCGCAAGCAGGGGCGCTCAAAGACGCAGACGAAGGCAGCGAAGATGCACAAGCGCGCGTCCAAGTACCGCGTTGTGCACTCGACGCAGCGCCGCGTGCCTCGATCAAGTGTCGTCCGTAGCGTAAGGAGCGTAGGTCTGTGAGTAGACGCATTGTCACGCGACCGACGACGATCCGTCCGACGGCCATGGCGCATGTACGTACGAAGCGATGGCGTCGCCACTTGGCGCCTCGTTCACTCGTTTCGTCGTGCACTGTCGTCACAGCCGTGCGAGGTGCGCGACAAGCGAGCAGCAGCCACGCACGCGGCGCATTGGATCGCCACTCGTCTGGTGGCCACTGGCGGACGGAGCGCTTGTCGTGAGAGAGAGCGCGCTGCAGCAGCTCTCACACCGACTCGCACGGCGCCATTCACGACGCTGCGCTCGCGAGCGCACACCGGAGCGAGAGAGAGAGACCCACACGCCAAGCAGTCGTCTAGGATGACTGACGACGCGCGGCTGCTGCGCCAGTCGGCGTCGACTGCATCCGAGTACACGGTCGTGAAGACGCCGCGGTCCTCGACGCTGCAACGCAGTCGCGTGCGTCTCCAGTCGGTGGGCGAGACCTGCACGCCCACAGCGTCTCGGATCGCTCTCCACGTCGCTCGCGCAGTCGTTCTGAGTGCGATCGCCGTGTACGTCCTGGCGCAGCTCCTGCTCTTCACAGACGTCTACGGTCGCCACGTCAAAGTCGCGCTCAGCGGGCTCTGGGGCGTGCCGAGAGCACAGGCGCTCGCTCCCTACAGTACGCCAATCGCGAACCCACAAGGACACCCAGAGCTCGTGCACCCGACGTTCGTGCTGTTGTTCTTTGCGGCTCCGCTGCTCGCGAGTGTAGTTGCGGTCGAGTGCACGCGGCGCATCGCTGTGCGTCGTGTCGCCGCGACGTACGTCCAGTTGCTCGGCCGCGTCCTGCGCCGCAAGCCGAGCGCCTTTGCGCGCGTGTCGCCACTGAGCTACGGCGAGCTGCTCTTCGTCTTTGGCGTCCTCGTTGGCGGCAACGCCTTCATCTTCTGTGTCAACTACAGCCAGCGCCGCACACGCGCCAGCCACGCGCCGACGTATAGCGAGACGGCCACGATGGCCGCCGCGGCGCTCGGGTTCAACTGCCTGTACAACATGGCGTTCCTCTTCCTCCCGGTGACGCGCAACAGCCCGTGGCTGGCGTTCATGAACGTCTCGTACGCACATGGCGTCGCGTACCACCGCTGGCTCGGCGTCGCAACAGTCGGGACTGCGCTCGCGCACAGCCTCGCGTACACGTGGGTCTGGGTGTGCAAGCGCGAGTGGCGACAGCACGCGTTGCCGTGCTCTGAGTGTGCACTGAGCGCGCGTGCGAGCGAGCAGGTCTGGAGGAACGTCTTTGGGGAACTCGCGCTCGTGTGCTTCCTCGTGATCAGCGCCACGTCGGTCCCGGTCGTGCGCCGCCGTCTCTACGACGCGTTCTACTACGTCCACCACCTCTTTGCGCTCGCTGTCGTCTTTGTCGTGCTGCACTGGGGTCCGAGTCTCTGGTGGCTCTACCCCGCGCTCACGCTCTACGTCGGTCACCGCGCGCTCTCGAGCGCCAACTCGTTCACGCCCGTGCAAGTGAAGGAGTTCACGACGCTGGACAACGACATCGTGAAGGTCGTGATCTCGCGCTCGACGGCTCGCGACGGCGACTTCAAGGTCGGCCAGTTCGTCTACTTGAACGTGCCGGCGATCTCGAAGCTGCAGTGGCACGCGTTCACGATCGGCTCGTCGCCGCGCACGAACGCCACGACGCTCACGATCTTGCTCAAGTCGCTCGGCGACTGGACCAAGGACCTGGTGCACTACACAGAAGACTGCAAGCGCGACAACGTGCTGCCGACGATCTTCATGGACGCGTACTACGGTGCATCGCTGGAAATGTACGACGAGTACTTGACCGTGTGTCTGATTGGCGGCGGCATCGGCGTGACGCCGCTGTTCGCGATCCTCGAGGACATGGTGGCGAAGCTGTCGCACCACGAGACGCCGTCGCAGCGCGTGTTCTTCATCTTCACGTTCCGCGAGCTGGCGCTACTCGAGGAGATCCACCCGCTTTTGTGCAAGATCAAGGAGCTGGATCCGCAGGAGAAGTTCTTCAGCTTCCAGTTCAGCCTGACGCGCACGCCGACAGAAGAGAAGCTCGACGAGCCACTGGACCACGAGCGTCTCGGCGGCAAGGCGCACGTGCTCGCGACGAAATACTCGACCGAGATCACGAAGAAGACGCCGGTGCCGTTCGCCGAGCCGCTGCGGACGTGTGGGACGCGGTCGCTCGCGTTCGTCGCCGTGTTTGAGACCAGTTTTGTGCTGCTCGCGGCGCTCCAATTCGACGCTGGTGCGATCGTCGGCGTTGGTGGCCGTGAGCACCTCTGGATGCTGCAGCACGTCGCTGAAGTCGCTGCGCTCGGTCTCAGTGCGATCGGCACCATCGCTGCGGTCGTCGTCGCTGAGCGCTACTGGCTTCTTCAGCATCGCTCGAGCACGAGCAGCAGCGCGCTGTCGAAGCGTCACAGCGAAGAGCACGATGTCGCAATGCACGGTGCGCAGAACTACGTCCCTGCCGCATCAAGTGCGCTTGACGAGCAGCCGCTGCAGTCGTATCGAGACGTGGTGCAGGCGCTCGGCGTCGTGACTGGCGAGCGTCTCGACGTGCTCGCGATCCTCACGCGCGTCGCAGACGAGACGAGCGGCGCGATCGGCGTGTTTGCATCTGGTTCGGCGTCGCTCGTCGAAGCGACGGAGAGCGCAGTCGCGACCATTGGTGCGAGCCGCTTTGTCGTGCACACGGAAGCGTTCGAGCTGTGAGCAGAGAAGTGTGGAGTACGAGTATCACACTTGCACCATTGTTGAGTATCGATGCTTGGTACTTGCGTCTTGAGTTGGTACTTTTTTGGAGTGCAAAGCAATGTCCATTTCCCTCTTTTGGTTTATATGCAAACAATGAAATTATTTTTGCAGCAGCCTATTATTATACATCTTGGTGTGGCGCACACAACACGAAAACGAAACGCGAATCGTTGCGACAAATGGGCACATGCCCATCAGTCGGTCATCTCCAAGCGCTCTTCGTCGTCGTCGAGTCTGTCGGGTCTGTCGGGTCTGTCGACGTGCATCGAAGCGAGCACTAGCAGCGCCATCTCCTGCGAGAGTGGACACACGACGCAACGCACCTCGATAGATAGATAGATAGAGCCATGTCGTTTTCCTATCCCAGCGGCGTGCGCATGACGTCGCGCAACGTCGAGAAGCTCCAGAGCGAGCGGCGGCGCCAAGAGGCTGAGCACACTGCGCTCCAGCGCTTCTCGCTCGGGAACCAGCTTCAGGCGATGCAGAACCAGTCCGATACGAACGTTAGTGCGAAGCGCCGGTCGAACCAGATCGCGCAGCTCACAGCCGAGCGCATGCTCGAGGAGCGCACGCTCGAGCAGCACGCGCTCCAGCAGCGCGCGAGCCGCGAGAGGCAGCAGAACGAGCAGCTCGCGCACGTGATGGAGACGTCCAAGAAAGCGCAGGAGCAGCGCGAGCGCGAGGTCCAGCGCATCTGCGACGCGAGCGAAGAGCTCCGCGAGCTCGAGGCGCTGCTCAAGACCGCGTACTTGAACAAAGAGCGCGCGGTGCAGCAGCTCGAGCGCGAGACGCTCGCGACGATCGACCGGAGCCGCGACGTCGCGATCGAGCAGCAGATGGAGTACGATCGGCAGCGTGCGGTCGTCGAGATGCAGAACCGTGAGCTCGCGAAGCGCGCGGACGCGGTCCAGAGCAAGCACGTGCTCCAGACGCAGATGCTCCAGCGCGAAGAGCTCCGGCGCGAAGCCGCGAGCGACGCCGAGCTCGAGCGCCTCAAGATCGAGCAGCTCATGCAGCAGATCGAGCGCGAGGACGCCGCGGAGATCGCGAAGCGCCAGCACCAGCGCGACGTCACGCGCGAGCTCATTACGCAGAGCCAGCTCGAGCGCGAGGCGATGGCGCGGCAGCGGCTCGAAGCTGCGCAGCGCGAAGAGGCTGACGTCGCTGCGTACCAGCGCCGCGTCGAAGCGCGAGAAGCTGCTGCGCGCGCTGCGAGTGCGACGAAGAAAGCGCACGAAGACGCGCTCTTCCGCGCCGTTGAGGCCGAGATCCACGCCAAGCAGCGCGAAGAGGCCGAGATCGAGACGCTCCGGGACGAGCTCTGGGCCGAGGAGCTCCTGCAGAAGAAGCAGCAGCAAGAGGCCGAGCGCGCAGCGGCCAAGGCCCGCGCTAAGGACGAGATGATGGCGAGCAACGCGTTGCAGCTCCGCTTGAAAGCCGAGCTCGTGGCGCGCCAGCAGGCCGAAGAAGACGCGTTCAACGCGGCGCTCAAGCTCAAGTTCCAGTCCGAAGCGCGGCGCGAGATGGAGCTCGCGGCGTTCCGGCGGCGCCAGAAGGAGACGTACAAAGAGGAGATCGCCCAGCACCACGCACTCAAGCAGCAGATGGTCTACGCCGAGCTCGAGCGCGAGCGGCGCGAGCGCGAAGCCCAGGAGCAGGACGAAGCGTACCGCCGCGCAGTCGTCGAGCAAGCCAAGCAGCGGCTCTTGCGCGAGCACGCGGACGTGCTCCAGACGTACTTGCCGCGCGCGCTGCAGACGACGAGCGGCGCAGGACGACCGAGCTCATCGTCGTCGCGACCAGGCTCATCGTCGCGACCGAGTGCGTATCGCTGAGGACGACGTTAGCAACTCGTGCATTTCCAAACGCATTGTTTCCTGATACGTTTGTCGTTAGCAACTCGTAGCGCCACAAGAGCGAGCGTGTGTGGTAGAGATGGATGCTGCTCGCTCGCTGCGTCCTACTGCAGTGCGTCACTGCTGTGGCTCGTAGCGGCGCTCGCGAGCGTCCTGCTCGCTCTGTCTCGGACCTACAACAACGTCTGCTTACCGAACGATCTTGAGCGCGCGGTCCATCGAGACGGAGGCGAGGAAGCTCGCGTCCGGCGCGAACGCGACGCCCGTGACCGCCGCTTTGTGGTCGTCAAACGTCTTCACGACGCTCCACGCCGTCTTGCTCGCCTCTTTCACGACCTGGACCGTCGCGCCGGCCGCGACTGCGACGTGCGTGCCGCTCGCGTCGAACTGGACGCTCTGGACCGGCGCCTTCTTCCCGAGCGCCGCGGCCACGTCGACTTCAAAGAAGCTCTTGAGCTTCCGCAGGTCCCAGAACTTGACGAGTCCGTCCTGGCCGCCGGATGCGAGCTGGTAGCCGTTCTCCGAGAAGCTCAGCGACGTGATCGCGCCTGCGTGGCCATCGAACGACGCGACGTTCGCGAACGACTTGACGTCCCACATCTGCAGGAGCTTGCTCTTGGCGCCCGAGCCAAAGATCCCGCCGTCCGGGTGGAACGCGATCGCGAGGGCTTCGTTCCCGGCGCTCGGATTGCTGCTGCCGTCGAGTGCAGCGTCGCCGCTGAGCCAGTAGCGCGCAAGGAGCGCGCCGCTGCGGAGGTCGTGGAAGCCCCAGGACGCGTCCGCAGACGCCGACAAGAGGTAGTCGCCCGTGGCGTGGATCGACACGGCGGTGACGGCGTCGTCGTGGCCCGCGAGCGTGTGCGCGACGCTGTACGCATCGTCGTGCGGGCGCCAGAGCTTGACGGTCTTGTCGAACGACGCCGAGACGACCAAGTCGGCGGTCTGGTGGAACGCCACGGCGCTCACCTTCTTGCTGTGGCCCGCGAGCGTCGCGCCGATCTGCTGCGTCGCTGTGTCAAAGACCTTGACGCTCTTGTCGACGCCGCCCGTGGCGACGCGCGTCGGCTGCTTCGGGTCCACTGCGACGCACAGCACGCCCGGCTTATCGGCGTCGTGGAGCGTGTGGCTCGACTGGACGCGCCAGGCGTCGAGGCCCGCGAGCCGCGCCGCGCGCACTGGCGCGTCCTTCTTCTTGAACTCTTTGCGCGCAGTCGCGAGCGCCTTTTGCTTGGCTTCGATCGTCGCGAGCGTCGCCGGTGCGAGCGTCGGCGCACTGCTGCTGCTCTCCATGTCGACGTCGTCCGCGCTGCTGCCGTTCGCACGCGCGCTCAGTTTGCTCCGGAGCGCTGCGTTCTCGTCGTTCAAGCGCGCGATGACGCGGCACGCAGCGTCGTGCTGGTACAGCGCGTGCGACAGCTCCTGCCGCGTCTTCTCGAGGTGCTGCTTGACCGTGAACGTCTCGAGCACGACGCCGTCCCACTCGTTCTGGAACAGCGCGAGGAGCTGCGGAATGCTTGCAGCGTCTGGCGAGAACGCCGCGCCGCTCGTCTTGCGCGCATCCGATGCGCTCGTGCTCGACGCTGCAGTTGCGCTCGGCGGCTGGAGCGCGAGCAGGTCTTTCTCAGCGTCGAGCTCGTCGCCCGTGACCGGACAGCGCTGCTGGTTCTGCTCGAGGTACTTGAGCAGCAGGCGCTTCTCGAACACGTGGCCCGACTTGAGCGACGCCACGGGCTCGACTGGGATCTGGCCACTCAGACTGCAGAGCATCGTCTCTCGAGTGTGTGTGTCGTGCGTGGGATGCGTGAAGGCGCTGCTGTTGCGGCGGCGACTCGAGGGTGCTTGCTGCTCGAGGTGCTCGAGGTGTCGCTGTTGTCGCTGTTGTCGTGACTGGGCAGGGGGGCGGTGACATTTTGACTTGGTTTGAATATCGCATTCAGCAACAGCAATTTTGTCCATGTTTGGCTTGATAATTGAATAAAAAAGACGACTTGTTATTCACGAAACGATCTTTGAAATGTTGATACCAATTGGTACTAAATACATGGGTAAGTATCACCTAAGACCCAAAGGCGAGCTTCTGCTTGAGAACGTCGTCGTTGTGATCCACGGCACGTCTTCACGCTATCACCTCGGCACGTCCTCACGCTATCACCACGGCCACTACGGAAGGCTAGACAAACACGAGACTCGACGGCGGCGAGCGACCTGGCGAGCTCTTCGAACTCCGCTTCGACGGCGTCGGCGACAGTGCGCGCGAACTGCCTTTGCGGCCGCGCGACTTCGAGCCTCCGCGCGGGGTCGTCACGCCAGTCTCACTCCCAGTGAATGACCCGGACGTGTGGCTCGCGTAGTACTTGGCCATCGCAGCGTACCGATCGCGCTCAGTCAGTGCCTCCTCTGGCGCGTTGTTCGCGACAAAGCTCAGCGCAAAGAGTAGCATCATGAGGACGCCCACGAGCTGCGCGAGCGCGCGCATCTGGTTCACTGCCAAGTCGCTCTCTAGCGCAACATGAACAGCAGGACCCAAGGCGATTGAGTCTCCTTGCGCTTGTCAGTGTGCGACCCGATGAGTCACACACACGCACTCATACACTGCAAGTACGCACCATAGCTCCAGAGCTTGGTATGTGTGTCGTCGAACCGCATCCGGCGCGTGCAGTAGTCGTCTCCAAGCGCCTTGGCAAGACACTTTGACACACGAAGCCACACACACACACAGTCACAGTCACACTCGACTCGCTCACTGCGGTCAAGGCACGACGACCACACACAGTACAGTCACGCACGTCTGCGATCGAGAGCCGCACACTCGGCGGTGCGGCGTAGAGCAGTGGAAGGTACACGACCTCGGCGATCGTAAAGACCGAGACACACGCGAGCTGCAGCAGGAAGCCGCGCTTGACGCCGTGCAGCTCGGTCAGCTTGATGCGGTAGACGCTCCGCGGTCCGTCGCGCTCGGTGATGAACACGCCAGTGTCGAGCTCCTCGCGCTTCATCTGGAAGACCTTGAGGTTGATGAACGTCTGCGCAGCACGAGCAAGAGTACGAGCACGAGCGATCACATGACAGTCTCAGACGTTGATACCAATGCCGATACCAAAATGCACACCCAGGATACTTACATCGACGTACATGGCGATGCCTTCCGCGACGACGAACGCCACGCCCGCTGCGTCGTGCACCGGTGGCGACGTGTCGAACGACGCGAAGAGCGGCAAGCCGATCGCACCCGCGACGCCGCAGACGCAGCTCGTGAGCGAGAGCCAGCGCACGCATGGCGCGAGCTGGCCGTTCTCGAAGCTCTTTTGGAGCAAGCGGTGCTGATACTCGTGGTTGAACGTCCACGCGAGACCCAGGAGCACGCCGACAGCACTCAGACCGAAGAAGAGCACGTACGAGCTCGGTGCGTCTGTGCACGTATGTGCGTGTACATCCCAGCAATCGGAAACGATCAGCTCTCACACGCACGCACATCCGACAGTAAAGCAGTCTGATCACACAAGAGCCACGCACGCACCTCGCCCTACGTCAGAGAGATATGGCCACGCGAGGCCACCGACGTACTTGCGCTGCGCTTTCACGAGTGCGAACGCGAGCAGCAGTGTCGTGACACCAGCCGTGACCACGGTCCACGCAATTGGCGCGCGCAGTCGACCCATGGGATCGATTGCAGTGTGTCTGTGAGGCGCACGAGTGTGTCGGTAGACACGTGTGTGTGTGTGCGTGGAGCGTCAAGACAGAGCAGCAGCTTTAGTCGCAGTCACAATGACAGAGATGCCGGATCGTGTCTGGTCGTGTGATCCATTGAGAAAGCAAGTGCAAGCGCAAGATCGCCGCAGCAGTCGCGAAGCGTCGCATTGTGAGTTGGAAAGCGTTATGTGGTGTGTGTTCTGAAGGGTTGCAATGCTGTGAGTTTTGAAGCGTTGCTCCTTTGTGTGCGTCGTGAAGCGTCGTCTCAATTGTGAGTGTCAGCTCTGAGGTGCTTCATTTGTTCGTGTCAAAAAGTGCCAACAAGTACCAGCAGCAAAAAAACAGAGTATCAAGTGTTGCAGAGCTCCTCGCTCGTTTGACAGCTCCTTCGATCGGTTCGTGCAAGAGACGACTGTGACTACGACAGACTCGGTTCCTATCGATCAAGCGCGTAGTTGCGTGTCAAGTATGAATGTATGAAACACCGCTGTGTGTGTCTATGCAAGTGTGTGGTGTGTGTTTGTGTTGTATGTGTGCGCTGGTGTGCGATGCTCGCTATGCTCGCTATGCTACTACTACTACTACTACTACTACTGTCTTGGCGATGCTGGTGCGGAGCTGCAGTGGTGCGAGTGCACGAGAATCGCTCTCTCTCTCTCTGAGTCTCAGACACTCGCACTACCACTAACTCTTGCACTCTCGCACTCTCTCACACACTCAGAGGAAGCGACTGCGCATGCGCGACCAGTGGTCGTTCTCGACGACCTTGGGCACGAACTGCACGATGGCGTCGATGCGCGCCTTGATCTCCGGCGTGATCTGTTCCACGACGGCGTTCGCCTTGAGGTTCTCCTCGAGCTGCCGGATGTTGGACGCGCCGAGGATGACGGTCGAGACGTGCTCGTTCGAGGCGCACCAGGCGATCGCGAGCTGCGCGACCGAGCACCCGAGCTCCTCGGCGATGACCTTGAGCTGGTCGGTCTTGGCGATGCGGCCGTCGAGGTCCGGTACGAGCGACTTGATGCGCGCGTCCGTGAGGCGCGTGCCGTCCGGGATGCCGGCGCTGTACTTGCCGCTCAGGATGCCGAACGCGAGCGGCGACCACGTCGTGAGCCCGAGCTTGTACTTCTTGTACAGGTTCACGTAGTCGTACTCGACGCGCGAGCGCTCGAAGACGTGGTACTGTGGCTGCTCTGCGATCGGCCGGATGAGTCCGAGGCGGTCGGCGATGTCACATGCCTCGATGATGTCGTGCGACGTCCACTCGCTCGTGCCCCAGTAGAACGCCCAGCCCTGCTGGATGACCCAGTTCATCGCGCGCACGGTCTCCTCGATCGGCGTGCGCTCCTCCGGGCGGTGGCAGTAGATGACGTCGACGTAGTCCGTCTGCATACGCTTGAGCGACGCCTTGGTGCCTTCGACGATGTGCTTGCGGCTGAGACCAGTGTCGTTCGGGCCAGGCGCCGCGGTCTTCGTGCCGACAAAGATCTTGGTCGTGAGCACGAGGTCCTCGCGCGTCCAGACGCCGTTCGCGATGCCCTTTTGCACGACGCTGCCCATGATCTCCTCGGACTTGCCGGCGGCGTAGCCCTCGGCGTTGTCGAAGAAGTTCACGCCGCCCTCGAACGCCTTCACCATGATGTTGTACGCCTCGTCGATGCCAAAGTTGCCGTCGAACGTGACCCAGCTCCCGAACGAGAGGCGCGAGACGAGCAGGCCCGAGTTCCCGAGGTACCGGTACTTCATGCTGTGGCCCGACGTCGTGGACATGTTGCTGTTAGTGCTGCTAGTGCTGTGGCGGTAGCTGTGCTGTTGCTGTGTGGCTGCTGCTGATGTGCGCAGGAGCTGGAGAGTTGGAGAGTGAGCAAGTGCGATGAGGAGGGACGAGTGCTGCTGCTCAGCGCGGCCGCTCGCAGCTCGCGAGTGCACGAGCGCACAATAGCCTTGCTGTGTGCCAGTCGACCACGCTCACGCTATCGTTCACGCTATCGTTTGCACGCTCTCTCGCGCGAGCCCAAGTGCGTGGCAGGACAGACCGCCAAACAGTCAGCGAGCCCATGTTGCGGTTCGATTTTCGCGTCTGCGCTCGAGCAAAGAGGTAGGAGCAAGAGCTGGAGCAGAGCAGACGACGCGCCGCTTGCTTGTCATGTGCCATGTGCCGTGTGCCATGTGTGTGGTGGTGGTGTGTGTGCTGGCGTGGGATGTCTCTCGCGTGCGTCGATGATGCGAGACAAGCGAGCGAGCGAGCTGCTACTGAGTTGAGTTGAGCGGAATTGAATTGAATAGTGAATTGAGCAGGGGAGTGTCCTGTGCGGATTTGTGATACGCACTATGTCCAATCAGAACGTACATGAGCACAGCGCATTTGTAGCGACGCGTGCGCAAAGTTCGCGCGAGTGCGGTAACTCCGCAGTCTTGTGCGCGTACACACGCGAGGCGCAGCGTACTGTCACTGCACGCAAACCGACGCGCGGACGCAAAACGTTCGCGACGTGCACTCTTGTGATTACGACCATCACTCGACAAAGCGCAATCCGCGTCCGCTTTTCACACTGATTGACCGCCAGATGGTTGCTTGTGAGAGCAGGCACGCATGGAGCGAAGCGAGGTCTTGCGCCTTGTAGACCTATGCGTGTCAGCCTTGGCGCTCGACGGTTGAGACTCTCAGACCGCTGGAGTGTTTGATCTTGTCAGGCACTCGAGTCTCTGGAGTCTCGCGGCTTTCAAGGCTCTTGACCGACCGAGTTGCGTGCTTGAACGGTGTTTTGTGTTCATTCTGGACCCGAAGACTTTGTCGAGGTCTACGCAAGTCTGCTCGGCGTCTTGTTGTCTCAACGATAACAGACTTTGGACGGCGTATGCAGTCACCAAGACAGTGCCGAGCACGTACGACACCCTCGTTCGCGCTAGCGTCAACTTGGCGCTCGTTGTAGACGCTAGCTCTGAGCTGAGATCCGGAGGCGGCTTCGCTTGCTCCTCGTTCCTCTCTGGTCTCAGTTGAATCAGGACGTGCACTCTGCGGACGCCACCATCACTCGACGAGAGCAATCCGCGACCTCGAGTCAACATCGCACCGAGCTCCGCCAATCCTGCTCGCCAACGCTCGAGCGCGTTTCATTACATGCAGATCACCATCGTGCTGTGACTTTGGCTCTCGATCGAGTGGCAATCGATCGATTGTCATTCAATTGATCTCATATGAGTTTCACTTGCTCGCTTTGCGGTGTGACGATGCGGAGAGCTGCGAGGAGGATCTGTTTTAACAGCTTTCGGCGTCCCGACAAGCTCGCGTCCAACGTTGGAGCAGAGGTAACGACACACTCCATACAGTGCTCGACCACTACGCTCGAGTGACAACGACAGGTTGGCGGCTCGATCTTCGTCGGTTCCTTCTTGTACAGAAGCACACAAGCGACAATATTGACTTATCTACACTACAAGTCGTCAGGACAACACTCCAAGGCTAATGAGCCTAATCGTTCAAGCACCAACCTCCAACCTAAAAGGCTTCAAGCGCAAGACACGTCCACGTTGGCACGATCGATCCAGCAGCTCGAGAGCGTCGAAAACCTGAGAGGCAAGACAGGTGTGATGTCTCGAGCGTTGGCGAGCAGGATTGGCGGAGCTCGGTGCGATGTTGACTCGAGGTCGCGGATTGCTCTCGTCGAGTGATGGTGGCGTCCGCAGAGTGCACGTCCTGATTCAACTGAGACCAGAGAGGAACGAGGAGCAAGCGAAGCCGCCTCCGGATCTCAGCTCAGAGCTAGCGTCTACAACGAGCGCCAAGTTGACGCTAGCGCGAACGAGGGTGTCGTACGTGCTCGGCACTGTCTTGGTGACTGCATACGCCGTCCAAAGTCTGTTATCGTTGAGACAACAAGACGCCGAGCAGACTTGCGTAGACCTCGACAAAGTCTTCGGGTCCAGAATGAACACAAAACACCGTTCAAGCACGCAACTCGGTCGGTCAAGAGCCTTGAAAGCCGCGAGACTCCAGAGACTCGAGTGCCTGACAAGATCAAACACTCCAGCGGTCTGAGAGTCTCAACCGTCGAGCGCCAAGGCTGACACGCATAGGTCTACAAGGCGCAAGACCTCGCTTCGCTCCATGCGTGCCTGCTCTCACAAGCAACCATCTGGCGGTCAATCAGTGTGAAAAGCGGACGCGGATTGCGCTTTGTCGAGTGATGGTCGTAATCACAAGAGTGCACGTCGCGAACGTTTTGCGTCCGCGCGTCGGTTTGCGTGCAGTGACAGTACGCTGCGCCTCGCGTGTGTACGCGCACAAGACTGCGGAGTTACCGCACTCGCGCGAACTTTGCGCACGCGTCGCTACAAATGCGCTGTGCTCATGTACGTTCTGATTGGACATAGTGCGTATCACAAATCCGCACAGGACACTCCCCTGCTCAATTCACTATTCAATTCAATTCCGCTCAACTCAACTCAGTAGCAGCTCGCTCGCTCGCTTGTCTCGCATCATCGACGCACGCGAGAGACATCCCACGCCAGCACACACACCACCACCACACACATGGCACACGGCACATGGCACATGACAAGCAAGCGGCGCGTCGTCTGCTCTGCTCCAGCTCTTGCTCCTACCTCTTTGCTCGAGCGCAGACGCGAAAATCGAACCGCAACATGGGCTCGCTGACTGTTTGGCGGTCTGTCCTGCCACGCACTTGGGCTCGCGCGAGAGAGCGTGCAAACGATAGCGTGAACGATAGCGTGAGCGTGGTCGACTGGCACACAGCAAGGCTATTGTGCGCTCGTGCACTCGCGAGCTGCGAGCGGCCGCGCTGAGCAGCAGCACTCGTCCCTCCTCATCGCACTTGCTCACTCTCCAACTCTCCAGCTCCTGCGCACATCAGCAGCAGCCACACAGCAACAGCACAGCTACCGCCACAGCACTAGCAGCACTAACAGCAACATGTCCACGACGTCGGGCCACAGCATGAAGTACCGGTACCTCGGGAACTCGGGCCTGCTCGTCTCGCGCCTCTCGTTCGGGAGCTGGGTCACGTTCGACGGCAACTTTGGCATCGACGAGGCGTACAACATCATGGTGAAGGCGTTCGAGGGCGGCGTGAACTTCTTCGACAACGCCGAGGGCTACGCCGCCGGCAAGTCCGAGGAGATCATGGGCAGCGTCGTGCAAAAGGGCATCGCGAACGGCGTCTGGACGCGCGAGGACCTCGTGCTCACGACCAAGATCTTTGTCGGCACGAAGACCGCGGCGCCTGGCCCGAACGACACTGGTCTCAGCCGCAAGCACATCGTCGAAGGCACCAAGGCGTCGCTCAAGCGTATGCAGACGGACTACGTCGACGTCATCTACTGCCACCGCCCGGAGGAGCGCACGCCGATCGAGGAGACCGTGCGCGCGATGAACTGGGTCATCCAGCAGGGCTGGGCGTTCTACTGGGGCACGAGCGAGTGGACGTCGCACGACATCATCGAGGCATGTGACATCGCCGACCGCCTCGGACTCATCCGGCCGATCGCAGAGCAGCCACAGTACCACGTCTTCGAGCGCTCGCGCGTCGAGTACGACTACGTGAACCTGTACAAGAAGTACAAGCTCGGGCTCACGACGTGGTCGCCGCTCGCGTTCGGCATCCTGAGCGGCAAGTACAGCGCCGGCATCCCGGACGGCACGCGCCTCACGGACGCGCGCATCAAGTCGCTCGTACCGGACCTCGACGGCCGCATCGCCAAGACCGACCAGCTCAAGGTCATCGCCGAGGAGCTCGGGTGCTCGGTCGCGCAGCTCGCGATCGCCTGGTGCGCCTCGAACGAGCACGTCTCGACCGTCATCCTCGGCGCGTCCAACATCCGGCAGCTCGAGGAGAACCTCAAGGCGAACGCCGTCGTGGAACAGATCACGCCGGAGATCAAGGCGCGCATCGACGCCATCGTGCAGTTCGTGCCCAAGGTCGTCGAGAACGACCACTGGTCGCGCATGCGCAGTCGCTTCCTCTGAGTGTGTGAGAGAGTGCGAGAGTGCAAGAGTTAGTGGTAGTGCGAGTGTCTGAGACTCAGAGAGAGAGAGAGCGATTCTCGTGCACTCGCACCACTGCAGCTCCGCACCAGCATCGCCAAGACAGTAGTAGTAGTAGTAGTAGTAGTAGCATAGCGAGCATAGCGAGCATCGCACACCAGCGCACACATACAACACAAACACACACCACACACTTGCATAGACACACACAGCGGTGTTTCATACATTCATACTTGACACGCAACTACGCGCTTGATCGATAGGAACCGAGTCTGTCGTAGTCACAGTCGTCTCTTGCACGAACCGATCGAAGGAGCTGTCAAACGAGCGAGGAGCTCTGCAACACTTGATACTCTGTTTTTTTGCTGCTGGTACTTGTTGGCACTTTTTGACACGAACAAATGAAGCACCTCAGAGCTGACACTCACAATTGAGACGACGCTTCACGACGCACACAAAGGAGCAACGCTTCAAAACTCACAGCATTGCAACCCTTCAGAACACACACCACATAACGCTTTCCAACTCACAATGCGACGCTTCGCGACTGCTGCGGCGATCTTGCGCTTGCACTTGCTTTCTCAATGGATCACACGACCAGACACGATCCGGCATCTCTGTCATTGTGACTGCGACTAAAGCTGCTGCTCTGTCTTGACGCTCCACGCACACACACACACGTGTCTACCGACACACTCGTGCGCCTCACAGACACACTGCAATCGATCCCATGGGTCGACTGCGCGCGCCAATTGCGTGGACCGTGGTCACGGCTGGTGTCACGACACTGCTGCTCGCGTTCGCACTCGTGAAAGCGCAGCACAAGTACGTCGGTGGCCTCTCGTTGATGCTTTGACTGATGCACACGAGCTCGTTCATCGACATGGTTGGGATTCAATACGCTAAGCTCATAAGTGAATGAACCCTGCGTCCCACGATGTCGTCGTTGACCATGAACCTCAAGCTCGCACACTTGCTTCCTACTTCCACTTCACATGCAGCTCGTTCATTTGTGCACTCTAGCGCTCACTCGCTGAGCGTCGCGGCAAAGCTCGCTGGGTGCTGCTTGTCTTCGAGCATGCACGCGCCGCCGGTGCAGTAGCCCTCTGTGAGCGTCGTCGCGAGGTTCTGGAACCGACACGCGCCGCCGGGACACCGGCCTTTTGCTGTGTGGTCGAACACGCACACGCCGCCTTCGCACACGGCGTCTTTGCAGTTCCTACGCGTCGCGGAGCGCATTGAGAACGTCGCGGAGCTAGTCAGGTTTAGCTGGTTCCCGCCCACAGTCGCCACGATCGACTCTGTGATTTATCAGTGTCAGCGCAAAGCACATGCAGCTGCGAGCACGTACCGGAAGAAGCACATGCCGCCTTGGCACGACACGGGCTTCTCGCAGTTCTCGTAGAGGCACCCGCCAGCCGCGCAGCTCGGCGTCTCGCACGGCGTCGGCACGTGCGTGTACTCGCTCCAGATCGCGTCGTAGTCGATCATCGCATGCGCACGCGAGAGCGCAGTCGCAAGCAGCAGAAGCAGCACGCGCATCGAGGCCATCAGTGCATCCACCGTCGTCGCCGTCTGTTGTCGTCGTCGCGAACAGGACCAAGAGTGCGACTCTTCAAGCTTCAGGACACACTAGACAAGTTCGACCAGGCGCACTCGCCAGATGCGAGTGCGCCAAAGCTCAAAGCAGCATGGAGGACGACGACGTAGCCCAGCAGCAGCGCAGACTCGAGCGCGTGCATCCTCTCCAGGCGCGCGTGGAAGCGCTTGAGAGAGAGCTTCGCGAGGTGTCAGCGGAGCTCGTGGTCGCTAGACAAGAGGCGCACGTTCAGCGGCGGCGAGTGCCCATTACGAATCAAGTGCTTGCATACACGCACGCCCTCCTCGCAGTACCTCAGCCGTACAGACCCACCATTGCAGTCATCGCGCAAATGATGCACGTCGAGAGCGCGCTCTCGCCGACCGAGTGGCGAGGAGCAGCGCGCGTGTCAGACAAACAGCGCCAGCAACTACCGCACGAACGAGCAGCATGAACGACGGCGACGTGAACCATATCATGCACGCTACGACGGCCGTGTTGCTCGCAGCCGAGCACCTGATGACAGTGCACGGGTGCTCGGCGCGCTTCGTGAGCGCTCTCTTTGACAGCGGGGTCGTTGGCGTCGCAAAGACGACGCTTGCCGCCAAGTTCGGGTCGAAAGCACGTGGAGCCACGACAGCGACCACGAACGCAGCAACCACGACCTCCAAGCGATCCACAGCACACCACGGGCAGCACAGCCAAGCCATAGCCAACAGACGTTGTATGGGAATTTGTATTGGCACGTCAGGTCACAGCACGACACACTAGACAAAGGAGCTCCGAATGTGCGGGAACGGATCCGCAACGGGCTCGTCGACCGTGAACTCGATGAGCACGTCGATCGCAGCGCGCACGCTCGGCGTGAGCTTCTCGACGACGCGCAGCGCGCCAAAGTTCTCGTCGAGCTGCGTGACGTCGGACGCGCCGACGAGCACGTGCGAGACGCGCGGGTTCGCGAGGACCCACGCAAGTGCGAGCTGCGCGAGCGAGCACCCGAGCTCCGACGTTGCGAACGTCTCGAGGACGCTGGCTTTCGCAATGCGCGCGTCGGCGTCTGGGATGAGCGTGCGGTACATCGGGTTCGCGAGGCGCGAGCCGGGCGGAATGCCGGCGCTGTACTTGCCCGTGAGGATGCCGACGGACATGGGCGAGTAGACCGAGAGGCCGTAGTTGTACTTGCGATAGAGCACGTCGAACGCCTGCTCGACGTTGTACCGATCAAAGAGCGAGTACTTGACTTGGTCGACGATCGGCCGGATGAGTCCGAGGCGGTCGGCGATGTCACATGCCTCGATGATGTCGTGCGACGACCACTCGCTCGTGCCCCAGTAGAACGCCCAGCCCTGCTGGATGACCCAGTTCATCGCGCGCACGGTCTCCTCGATCGGCGTCGTTGGCTCGGACCGATGGCAGAAGAGCACGTCGACGTAGTCGAGCTGCATGCGCTTGAGCGACGCCTTGGTGCCCTCGATGATGTGCTTGCGGCTGAGACCCTGTGCGTTCGGGCCGCTCTTGGTCCCGAGGAAGATCTTGGTCGTGAGCACGAGGTCCTCGCGCGTCCAGACGCCGTCGGCCACGCCGCGCGCGATCGCAGCACCAAGGACCTCTTCCGACTTGCCGGAGCCGTAGCCCTCGGCGTTGTCAAAGAAGTTGACGCCGCGCTCGAACGCGCGCTTTGTGATCGCGTACACTTCGTCGACGCCGAATGCGTCGCTGAAGCGCGCCCAGCTCCCGAGCGCGAGCTCGGACACGAGCAGCCCCGAGTTGCCAAAGTACCGGTACTTCATCTTCATCGGCGCCGCGGCGTCGCTTGCTGCACCGGCAGCATGAGTGCTCGTGCTGTTACTGGACGCTGTAGCAGCAGCAGCATCCGTTGCAGCAGGACTCATCGCGCGTAGATGGCTCGGTGCGTCTCGCGCGCTGCGGTTGCGATTGTGCGCGCCGTCGGTCGCCGCGTGCAGCGGTCGATCACGACGAGCGCCGTCGACGACTGCGCCAGCCAGGTGGTGTGAATGGATGCGTGGCTCAGGTCTCGCACTAATCACTCGCTTGCGACCATTTGCGCGAGCGCTTTGTATTCCTAACAAACCACTTGGGTTTGTATGCAAGAGTGAGAATCCGACCTGTCCGACAACCGTTGCGCAGCACGCCGAGCCGTGATGTGTGCCAACAACAGGCGACGACGACTGCGCGCGCGTAAATGGGCCACATCCACGCGACGATGGTCTCGTGTGCGAGCTGCTTCAGTCGCGTCCTACGCGACTGCCGCAGCAGCAACCACGAGCGGATCCACGTGCCGCGCGCGCACGCGCATGACCGCGTTCGGGACGACCGGGAGCGCTGGCGCGTACGCCACGAGCGCGTCGATCTCCGCCTTCACGTCTGGTGTGATCAGCGGCACGAGCGCAGCAGCGTCGAGGTTCTCGCCGAGCTGGCGCTGACTCGACGCGCCGAGGATCACGCTCGAGACGCGCGCATTCGAGAGACACCAGGCGATCGCGAGCTGCGGGAGCGAGCACCCGAGGCGCGCCGCGACGGCTTTGAGCTTCTCGGCTTGCGTCACGCGATACTCGAGGTTCGGCACGAGCGCAAGGACGTCCGGGTCCGAGAGTCGCGCGCCTTGTGCCGGGATCCCGTGCGTGTACTTGCCGCTCAGGATGCCGTACGCGAGCGGCGACCACGTCGTGAGCCCAAGCTTGTACTTGCGATAGAGATGTTCGTAGTCGTACTCGACCTTGGAGCGCTCGAGGATGTGGTACTGCGGCTGCTCTGCGATCGGCCGGATGAGTCCGAGGCGGTCGGCGATGTCACATGCCTCGATGATGTCGTGCGACGACCACTCGCTCGTGCCCCAGTAGAACGCCCAGCCCTGCTGGATGACCCAGTTCATCGCGCGCACGGTCTCCTCGATCGGCGTCGTTGGCTCGGACCGATGGCAGAAGAGCACGTCGACGTAGTCGAGCTGCATGCGCTTGAGCGACGCCTTGGTGCCCTCGATGATGTGCTTGCGGCCGAGTCCTTGGTCGTTCGGACCGGTCCGAGAGCTGCCAAAGAAGATCTTGGTCGTGAGCACGAGGTCCTCGCGCGTCCAGACGCCGTTCGCGATGCCCTTTTGCACGACGTGACCCATGAGCTCCTCGGAGCGGCCGTGCGTGCCGTACGACTCGGCGTTGTCGAAGAGGTTCACGCCGCGCTCGAACGCGCACACAGTGATGTCGTAGAGCGTCTCGAGCGCATTGTGGTCTTCGAACGTGACCCAGCACCCGAGCGCGAGCTCCGACACGAGGAGCCCCGAGTCGCCGAGGAATCGGTACTTCATTGCTCAGCGCCGCACTCCAAGTGTTCGCTCGCTTGCGAATCGCCGAATGCAGAAGAACGCCCACGCTCGCGCTCAAGCGCGTGGCGTCCCACTGTCCACTGTCCACCGCACTGTGGAGCTTCAAGCGAGAAGCTCGAGCGAGCGCTCTCGTGTCGCAGTGCCTCAATGGAGCGCACGGCGAAGCGGAGCGCGACTGTCAGGGCTTTGACTCCAACGCAGGTCAGTGCGAGTCATGGACGACATCTCATGCATCATACATACATGCACACGCTACTCATGGATGGATCAACGGATGTTCATTGCGAGAGCGATGTGTGTGAAGCGCCTACTGCTGTGGCGCGACGGTCTGGATGAACTTGAGCGCCGTGTGCCACGCCTTGGCCACCGACGCCTTCACTTCCGGTTTGCCCAAGTCGCCGCGGTTCACCCATCCGTGGTTCACGTCCGGGAAATCGAGCGCGCTGCTGTGCTTGCTCACGTCGCCAGTCTTGCTCTGGAGGATCGTGATGACGCTGCCGTTCTCGCGCACGAACGCCGGGTCGTCCTTGGCGGCGAGCAAGAGCTGCGGCGCGTTGATGCGCTCAGCGAGTTTCTCGACCGCGCCGTCGCCGCGCAGCATGTTCTCGAGGGCCCATGACGGGTGGAACGAGATGTTGCCCTTGAGCATCGGCTCCGGCAGCGCCGACTGTTGCGCGCCGACCCAGCCGCCCCAGCAGTAGCCGTATGAGACGATGCTCGCGACCTGGAACTCGCTCTTAAGGAACGCAATGGCGTCTTGGAGACTCGCGCCAAGGACGTTCTCGAAGCTGTTCTTCGCGACCCAGTCCTTGAGTCCCGACAGCTTACCTGGCACGAGGTAGTCGCCGTGCGTCGCGTCGACGACAGTGACCGCGTACCCGAGCTTTGCGAGATGCTCCGCGTCCGCTTTCACGCGACCGCTGTCGAGACCAAAGATGTCGGGGATGCCAATGAGGCCGACGCGTGCGCTGCGAACACCGCCCGTCGGCGCAGCGACGTACAGCGTCGTGTTGTTGAACGTCTGGAGCGAGCCCGTGACGCCACCGTCGCCTTGCACGGCGGGCAGCGCGGTCACTGGGCAGCAGCTCATCGTGGTCGAGAGAGTCGTGGGGTGTGAGTGGGTGTGTCGGTGGTGAAGAAGGAGCAGACGTGAGGCGAGCGGCGCAGATTGAGGAATGCAAGGAGCTCCGAGCGCCTGCGAGCGCCGCTGGCCGGCGCCAGCCAGCTTGCTCCACAAAGTCAAAAGTCCGCAAAAGTGTTCACGCAATCGGCGACTAGCAAAATCGCTTTGACACGCATGATATACAAAGGTTTCTCAAAGGGTCTTCTAGATTCACAGCCGTTATAAACAGGAAACCTCTGTATTTTCGTGAATCGTCATGGATACGTCATATGCATTCGAAGTGCTTCGCTGGCAGTCCTGGCTCAAGTACCGGCCGCATAAGCGAGCGTGCGATCACGAAGTGCATGCAACACGTGGCAATGCGTCGCTCACTGGGCTTGCCCTGCAACTGCCTGGAAGAACTTGATCGCGGCGTGCCACGCGTCTGCGACTGCCGCCTTCACCGCTGGCTGCTCCAGGTCGCCGCGGTTCACCCAGCCGTGGTTCACGTCTGGGAAGTCCACGACGTCGCTCTGTGCGCTCAGGGCTACGTTCTCCGACAGGATCTTGTGCACCGAGCCATTTGCTTTGACAAAGTCTGACTCGTTCCCGGCCGAGAGCAGGAGCTGCGGCACTTTGATGCGCGCAGCGAGCTGCTCAACCGCGCTGTCGCCGAGGAGAACGTTCTCGACGCGCCACGACGGGTGGAACGACACGTGGCCTCGGATCGCAGGCTTGTCAACAGCAGAGAGCCGCGCACCGACCCACGCACCCCAGCAGTAGCCGTAGCTTGCGATCTGCTGCACGCCGACACTGCTCTCGAGGTACGCGACAGCATCAGCGATGCGCGGCGCGAGGTAGCTCTCAAAGTCGTACTGGCGCAACCACTCGGGCATACCGTCGCGTGTCGGACGCAGACCGACCCAGTCGCCGTCCGTGAGGTCGAGCAGGAGCACGGCGTACCCGAGCTGGCCGAGACGATCAGCGTCCTGCTTCGAACGGCCGCTGTCCGGACCAAAGATGTCGGTGAACGCCAGCAGCCCGACGCGCGCAGCCGCAGGGCCGGTTTGGTAGAACGTCGCGCGTCCCGATGTCGTGACTGTGCCACTTGCAGCGCCAACAGCGGCGCGTGAGGGCTCGGCATTCGCAGGACAGCACGAGCTCATCGTGATCGACAGTCGAGCGGATCCGCAATGAACTGAGCTGACAAGCGGGCACTGATGGACACACCCGTCCGCATTATTATTCTACTTGCATACTCAACACAAGATACAGAGCAGGTGCTTGGAATCTATTTCGTACGTGCGAATGCGACACAAGAGACCTTCCTCGACGATGTCGAGTGCCTCGCATCTCGCGTTAGACGACCGCGAGCAGCACGACGTACACAGTCGCGAGTGCAGACGCATCAGCGTCGGTACTGCTGCCTTCAGCTGCTGGCGCCATCGTCAGTGTCGAGACGCACTGCGTCTTGCGCCGCGCTGCATACCCGATGCGTGTCGTCGGCGCTTCGAGCAGCGGCTTCGATGCTGCGTCCGAGACGTTGCCCCACGCAACGAGTGCGTCTCCGAGTCCGACGTTCGGAGGTGCTGCAAGAGATAGCTGAAAGACGTCTGTGTGGAAGCCATAGTCCGCGGCGATCGGCACTCGCGCACTCTCGACGTACGTCTTTGGATCGACGTGTTTGGGCGGACAGGCGTTTGCCAAGTCCTTTGCCGCGAGCACGAGTCGAGCGTCGACGTGGAGCTCTGGCTTGTTGTAAGCGAGGCGATAGAAGTTGAGAATACGCAGGAGCGTACCGGCGTCGTCGGCATTGAGCGAGTTGTGCGACGCCTGCTGCTTGCTCTCGTCGCCACGGATGCCGACGCCGAGATCAAAGCCGCGCGAGACGTCGAGTGTGAAGCGTTCGGAGAGGAAGCCGCACGTCGAGTCTCCGCTCACAAACGCCTGGTTCGACGCGCCTCGCTTGAGCCAGCACGTGCCGTTGAGGTACGACGTCCACGTCCAGTGCGTGCAGTTCGGCACAAAGTCGCAGATGTCGCCGCATTTGTCACTCAGCGTCTGCTGGTTGAGCAGGTCGAGGCCGTGGAACGCGCAATGAGCGCTCTGGTGGGTCTTGCCATCGCTGTCGGTGTACCACGCACGCGCCGAGCACAGCAGCAGCGCAAGCGCGAGCGCGAGTAGATGGCACGAGCGCAGGAAGCTCATCGAAATGAGCTGCTGTAATTCAAACGTGAGAGGCGCGACTTGACAGCGGACATTCACATACTAAACATGAGTCAAATGTCGGCATAATCCAGAAGGCTGCATTTGCTTACGTTCATTCATACAATCGTGCGAATCATGGCTTTAGATCTTGAAACGACGCATTCATGCACGCGCTGACCTCCAGTGCTCCAGTGCGAGCGCGTGTCGGCGCAGTATGCTGTGCAACACTGCCATTGTCTTGCAGGAGCTCAGTGCCGTGATCTTCTGAGCCGCACGTGCGTGTCACGAGTCGATCATGCCGCTCAGGAGTGCTTGACGGTCTCGCCTGCGTTCGCGAGCGTGTCAAAGTTGAGGTACCTGCTGTCGGCGTCCGGCGCCGAGTCGATGTGGATCAGCCCTTGCAAACTTCGGTGCTTACCTTGTGCTCGGTTTTGGTTCGGTCTGGAAGCGCTCGAGCTCGATAGGCGTCTGATAGAAAAGCTCTGGCTCGCAGTGCTCGTGCTGCCGAACGCTGCTTCGCGCAAGACGCCAGCCGTGACATTCGCGCTGCCTTCGAACTCGGAGTCATTGTGAACATGCACTTGACCAAGGGTACTTTCTCGAATGCAACGCCTTCTTTCCGACGTGCTAGTAGTCGAAGCCCTGGCAGATCACGCGGGTGTTCTTGTTGATCCAGACAATGGCCGACGCAGACATGCTGCGCGCGTGGCAGGTGATCGTGCAGCACGAAGACATGTGTGGATAAACTCTGTGCTACTTGATCTGTGCCTCTTGTGGAGCGCGCGGGCGTGGCGACGGCGATGGCGGGCGACGAGAGCGCATCAAATCTCTGAGGTTCGATCAGTGAAGAGTCGCTTGGTTCTCTTGATACAGACGGCGACGACGGTGGATGCACTGATGGCCTCGATGCGCGTGCTGCTTCTGCTGCTTGCGACTGCGCTCTCGCGTGCGCATGCGATGATCGACTACGACGCGATCTGGAGCGAGTACACGCACGTGCCGACGCCGTGCGAGACGCCGAGCTGCGCGGCTGGCGGGTGCCTCTACGAGAACTGCGAGAAGCCCGTGTCGTGCCAAGGCGGCATGTGCTTCTTCCGGTACGTGCTCGCAGCTGCATGTGCTTTGCGCTGACACTGATAAATCACAGAGTCGATCGTGGCGACTGTGGGCGGGAACCAGCTAAACCTGACTAGCTCCGCGACGTTCTCAATGCGCTCCGCGACGCGTAGGAACTGCAAAGACGCCGTGTGCGAAGGCGGCGTGTGCGTGTTCGACCACACAGCAAAAGGCCGGTGTCCCGGCGGCGCGTGTCGGTTCCAGAACCTCGCGACGACGCTCACAGAGGGCTACTGCACCGGCGGCGCGTGCATGCTCGAAGACAAGCAGCACCCAGCGAGCTTTGCCGCGACGCTCAGCGAGTGAGCGACGAGAGCTCGTGCGGCGCTCATGCTCCGTCTCGATAGCTCCACGGCGCTGCTGGTAAGTCTCTCACCCAAGAGCTCGCGCGACTGAACGATCAAGTCCCTACGACCTCACGACGCAAGACGTCTCAATGATCATTCCTTACACTTCTACTACACATCCACGTCTCACTCAGCGCCGGCGCGTTGACTTGCGCGGCGTCGCGTTCGGTCCGATGTACGAGCTCTTGGCGCTGCGGATCGACGCATCGAGGCTGTAGTCGTCGGTGGGACTGCTCGGGTCGTCGCCCATGACGTAGAACTCGCCGCGACTGTCAACCATGCCATTCACTGGTTGATACGGACGGACGCCGCTGTTGCCAAGAAAGTACTCGGGTCCTTGTGCGGCCGTCGAGCGGCCGAACATCGACACGCGATGCGGCGCCGCGGACGACGGTGGGAGCTGCGCGAGTCCCAGCGCTTCTCGCAGCGCGTCGTGCGGCACGAGATGGAGATTCCCAGTCGCAATGCGCCGCACGTTGCGCTGGAGCAGGAGTCGCCGATCACGCACGACGCGCTGCACGGACGCGCTCGTCGCTGTCGGCTCGAGCAAGAGCGCGACGCTCGATGATGCATCCAGTGGACAGCTATCAGCGCAGAGCAATCGCGCTTGACTGGCGTCCGAGAGACCGATGCGCGTCGCAATGTTCGCGAGCGCGAGCGACGGCTGCACAACCAGGACGTTCAGCTTGCGGAGCTCGTTGACCGCAGTGAGGTCCTGCACGAGTGCGACGAGCCGCGGCATCTTGCTCTTGTCCGTCGCGCTCGCTGTGAGGAGCTTCACGTGCTCGAGCGTGCGGCGCGCGTCGCCTGTGAAGAACACGGTCTCGATCGTCGATCCTGGCGCAGTGGTCATTGCGAGCGTGAGGCGAACTGTCGCGTCTTGGTCGTCGCCGCTCCGGGGCTGCGTCCTCGCGTCCTTGCTCTTGATGATGTGCTGGAGCTCGATGAAGTTGTTGCTGAGCTGCTGGTTGCGCCGGCTGCGCGCGGTGCTCTGGATCGTCGCCAGGAGCGTCTGCCACCGCGCTGCTTTCTCGTCGCTCAGCAACGGGATCTTCACGAGCGCACCGTGCAGCGCGAGCTGCATCGCGATCTCGCACGCCGCATCGTCCGTGCCGACGACCACAGCGCTGCTCACGTGGAGCAAGTTTGGGTTTGGGAGCACGGAGCGGCTGTGACTGAGCGACGACGCGCCGAGTCCGCTCTCGATGTCGTCGTCGCTCGGGCCGTGCTCACCATGCTGCTTTGCTGCGTGGCTCTCGCCGGCACGACTGAGCCCCATCGAGCAGAGCACGGGTCCGATGATCTGGTTCACGACGACTGCGGCGACGATCGTCGCGGCAAACTCGGCCGCCCACGGATCGGAGCTGAGTCCCTTGATCTCGTTCGCGAGACCGAGCGCGACGCCAGCTTGCGGCGTCATCGTGAGCCACAGATTGTTGTACTGCTTGGGCGGGAGCTTGAGCAGGAACCGACCCGTGCTGTAGCACGCGACGAAGATCGCGACGTACCGCAGCCCGACAAAGAGACTCATGAGCGGAATGGCGTTCGCGACTTGGTCGAGCTTGAGCGCCGCGCCAGTCATGACGAAGAACGGCAAGAAGACAAACGGCGCGGCCGAGTCGAGGATCACGTGCATGTCGTGGCGGATCTTGTTGTGGTGTCCAGCGAGGCAGGACGCGACCATGAGCACGAGCAGCGGCTCGAACTTGACGTCCCACGAGTGGCCGTACGCTGCGATCGTGAGCTCGCTCACCGTGTTCGTGCCGATGTAGAAGACGTAGCCGACAAAGAGCCACACAAAGCCCTTCATGTAGAGCGAGCCGAAGAACGCGCTCAGCGAGCCACTGTCCTGGCGGCTGTGTGTCCCGCCGGTGTGGACTACAGAGGCGCCGAGGACAGCAGTCTCATCGCGGTCGATCGCTCCGTCGCCGTGGTGCGGGCCGCCTGGGATGAGGAAGAGTGCGATCGTGAAGACACCGATGACGGAGCCGACGAGGAGGTTCGAGAACACGACGCCGAGCGTGAACAGGAGGTTCTCGACCGAGACGTCGAGCTTCGCGCAGTACACGGACGCGACGACGCGCGAGATGGAGAACGACACGAGCACGACGAACTCGGCGGTCATCGTCGCGCCGAGCATCAGGTTCGTGAACGGACCGTTCGAGTCGAGCTCGATCTTGATCGCCATGACGGTCGCAGGCGACCCGAGCACGGCGATCGAGCCAAAGAGCAGTGCGATCGCGAGCTTGCAGCTCGAGTCGAACGCGCCGTAGAAGAACGGACTCGCGCCGAGCCAGAGCACGAGCGTCAGGAGGAGCATCGCCGTGAAGTAGAGCACGAAGAGGAGCTTGAGGATGTCCTTGATCTGCGGCTTGAGCTCCGGCAAGTAGATCTCCTGACCAGCTTGGAACGAGATGAACGACAGCGCCATGGCGTTGACCGACTTTGACAGCAAGTTCACCGTCTCGGCTGTCACGAGGTTCGTCGCGAACGGACCCGTGACGATGCCCACGAGCAAGTAGCCTGTGATGAGTGGCAGGCGTGCAAGGCGTGGGAAGAGCATTCCTAGCGGGTGTGCAGCGGCGAGGATCACGAGGAACCCGAGGATGTGGACGAGTGTGTCGCCAGCGTTCGCGACGTTCGCGAACGGGATCGAGTGCACTGCGGACGACGTTGCTGCCGTCGCATTCGTGTGCGCAGTCGCGTTGCCAGCGGTTGTCTCGAGCGCGCGATGGTCGGTTGTCTGGTGTGTGCTGGCATCGACGCTACACAGACTCAAGGCAGCGACGACCAAGACAGCGTGCGTAGCGCCTGTGTAGCGTGCCAGGGCCCGAGACGCAGCAGGCATGGCTCGCACGCGTTCAAACAGAAAATGACAGAGCGAGGCGATCGCAGGGATGCGGACTCGCGAGGCAGCAGGCAAAACATGCGAGCAAGTGCGTTGTGGCTCTGCTGGACAAGTGCGACTGCCCCGCTGGACACTGCAACCGAGTTCTCGGTCCAGCACCGGCGACGGAGCCGTGAGCTTGCTTGCGTGACCTCTCCACGAGAGATGGACGCTGCAGATTAATCGGCAGCTGGTGAGGTGACGCCTGCTGCCGCACGCGCCAGCCGGTGGCGCAGAGATCCGGAGACCCTGCTCGCTCGCTCGAACGCTCGCAGCAGAGCAAGCGCGTTGTCGTGAGCTTGGCCAGCGCCTCTACGCGCGCCAGCAAACGACGATGTCACTGGTTAGTCAGAGTGTGCGTGTGCCACCACGGAGTTGCGTCGTGATGCTCGAGGTGTAGTGACTCTGAATCAACGACAGACTGCTCGTGATGACCCTTGTCAAACGGCGACGCCACTCTGCCCATAGTGCCTCTCTCAAGGCGAACGCACGCACCGGTGATTTCGAACCGAGCGTGCTGCTCGAGCGAGTGCGCCAGCTCGGAGGCGTCGCGATCGCAGTCGGCGGACACGACCTTCGCGTGCTCTGCTCTGTCCGAGCCGAGGAATCGTCCAAGGAAGCATCCGGTGCAGCGGATCACAGCACGCGCTCGCTCCAGTGTGCATGTAAACACGAGCGCTAGGACATCGACATGGGTAGCAGTAGTACGGCGTAGAGGTTGCGTCGTTAATCGCCGCGAGTGTGTGAGCTTGACAAGGTGCACGCGCATGTGGTCGCTCGGCACTCTTGCATTCGCACACTCTCGACGCAAGCGCCACGATCTCTCACTCTTGCGCTTGTTCACACGATCGATCGATCGATTTGCCAGCATGTCTGCTACACGACGCGTGCTGCTGGTGCTGCTTCTTGCTCTGGCGCTCATAGTGAGCTCAAGCGCGCTGTGCAAGGTCGCACCGTCCTCGAACGAACGCAACGCCGCCGACTCGCTCTCAAACAGCTCTGTCCCGAGCGCCGGATCAAGCAGCTCCATCGCAGCGAGCAACCAGACGACCACAACGACTACAACAACGAGTGCAGCTGAGCATGCAAGCGAGACGCACGTAGAAGAACCGGCACTGACCTCGTTCACAGGTCCGACGATCGCTGGCGCCGTCGCGATCTTGCTCATTGGATTTGCAGTCGCGTTCAAGAACCGCAGTAGCAGAAGTCGTCGCAGCAGCTACTAGAGCGAGACAGCTCCAGTCGAGGCAGGAGCAGCCACTTGGACGCGTTGGACAGTGTTGTGAGCCAGCTACAGCAAGTGTCCATGCGCGCGCACTGGATCGCGAGCACATACACATCGATCTTTGAGCACTTGTTGCAGCAGTTGGTTGGTGGTGGCTGCTGCGCGCGATGCTGGTTGAAGACGGACTGGTAGCAGTCAGTTGACTGACTCCCAGCCGTGCGTCCGCTTTGGCGTCGACGCGGCATGTCGAAGCAGGACGTGTCAGGTCCAGACTCGAGCTATCGGTTGAAGCGTACCCGAAGGACCGGCGCACTCGACTTTTCCTACTACGATTGTCAATGCTGCTGCTGTTTGTCGAGAACGCTCTGAGCGGATCCACTCCAGTCAGTGCGAGTCGAGTCGAGGAGCGCGAGTGTCGAAGCGACGAACAGACACACAGAGCAAGTGAGTGAGTGAGCTGCTCGAGGAACATCGAGGATGCCCCTTAGTGACGGCATCTCTTCGTTGCGGCTGCTGCTTGCTCGTCAGTCTTGCAGGTCGATCGACACCAGGACACAAGCAACTGCGAGTATGAGATGAGAGACAGCAGCAACCAACCATATGCACCGATGTACTTGTGGCTGTGCGTGGTGCGTGGTGCGAATGAAGAAGCGTTGCAGCAGCGATGTCGCCTTGAGATGTCTAGGATCGACGTGTGTGTTGCCTTGCGTTGAGCGCTTTGGGACGTCGAGTCGAGGGCTGTGTCGAGTCGCTGGATGGCGAGCGCTTGGACATTCGAGTGAGTGAGTGAGTGAGTGAGAGTGTCGTGGACAAACTGAAGCGAGTGCAGGCATGTGCATGGACATGAACCCAAGGTTTGCTTTGTGGTTGGCCCCGCATCGATGCGACGCAACCTTGATCCTTGCTGCGAGCTGGTGTGAGCTGGTGCAAGCTTGCTTGGTGTGAACGAAGAAGCAACAACAAGAGCAAGAACTGATTCGAGTGCAAGTGCGCTTGTTGTGTGCTGTGTTTGTATTGCGGGTGCGCTTTCGATGAGCTCGTTTGTTTTGTGTTGGCGTCTCATTTGCTCATTTTTCACGCGTTTGATTTGATTTGCATGGATGGCTTTTCAGTGAAAAAATGTTTTCACACATGTTTGCAGTGTGGACTCGCTAAAGTGATCGCTTTGATCTTTGATCTTTGTGCTTTGTGCTTTGTGCTTTGTGCTTTGTGCTTTGTGTTTTGGTTTTTGTATCAAGCACTCTCTCCTCTCTCGCTTGATACTCATTTGGTGAGAGTCCGGCTCTGCAGTTTTATGCCTCGCATGCTTTTCGGCCTCTTTTGTTTGTTGCAGCCTCGAAACCAGGCTTGGTCGTTTGTGTGTGTGCACCAGCAGCGACAGCAAAGACAAAGCGAGCAAAATCGATTTGCTCGGCTGAGCTTGTTGCTTTTGGCTGTCCATTCTGTAATCCACGCACTCGAGCATCCGAGCGTCGAACACAACACCATCCAAGAGCGAGCAAGTGAGCACGTTGCAAGCGCTCGATCAAGCCCAAGGTCAACCAAACAAGCAAACAAGCAAACAAGCGCACACACGACAACAAGACAAGACAAGACAACGAAGCGCAATGGCCAGCAGCACCACCATCTCGACACGACGCCTGCGACGGACGCCGCTCGCGCTCCTGCTGCTTGCGCTCGCAGTCGTGGCCATGACGCTCGCACCCGTGGCAGTGCACGCACAGCGCGTGGTGCAGCTGCGCTCGCTCGCCGCTGTCGACGACAACAACAACGTCAATGTCAACGAGCCTGTGGCGCGCGCGCTTGAGAGCGAAGGCGCCGCTGCAGCGAACGCCGAGAGCACGACTGCCGGCACTGGCAGCAGCAACGCGACTGCGAGCGACCACGCGGCGGGAGCGGCGTCTGCGAGCACCAGCACGACAACATCCGCAACGACGAGCGAACACGCGAGCGAGAAGCACGCGGAGGGGCCGTCGCTGTCGTCGTTCACGGGTCCGATGATCGCCGGCGCCGTCGCAATCCTGCTCATTGGCTTTGTGATCGCGTTCAAGAACCGCAGCAGCAACTAGCGCGTCTCTGCGTCTCCTCTGTGTGCGAGTGAGTGCAAGTGCAAGTGCGAGCGACCGGGTGTCAGTGTGGCCAAGCGACAGCGTGCGACTGTGTGTGTTGCGCATGCACATCCAGCAATGGCGAGTGCGAGTGGCGCGTGCGACTGCAATCGTCCCCGCAGCTGTCGTCGTCAGTGCCCATCGATCAATAGCCGAAGTGGACGAACGGTCAAGACGCAACGTGAGTAGCAGCACCCACCAGCACTCACTAGCACTTACACCACCTCCGGCATCAGCACCAACACCAGCTCTTGCATCTTCAGTACCACCAGCACCAGCCAAAGGTCCTCGACCGCATGCTCACGTGTGCGCTCATCCACGCAAGCACTTGCGAGACTCCAGCGCCTTGATCACGGCAGTTCGTTACCGGTGAATGGCGCAAGAGCGAGTGACGAGAGAGCGCGCGGCGTGTAGCGCGGCGTGTAGCACAGAGTCGAGTTCCGGACGCAGAGTACGTAGTGAAGCGCGATGGTCGCGAGTAGAGTGAGTAGTAACGAGTCATGAGTAGTAGCAAGTCACAAGCCAACGCAGTGCGCGCAGTCAATAGAGCGTCGCATGAGCAAGTCGAGCAAGTCGAGCAAGTGTGTCTGTGTGTCTGTGTGTCGCGACAAGGAAGATGCCGACAAGCGGAGCAGCACATCAGGAGTCGTTGCTCGCGAGCTCGCGAGAAGAAGATTGTGCGCTCGACATGTCGATCCGCAGACATATCCGCGAGCGTCTGATCTGCTGCGCCGCGTCACATTCGGTCTCGCTCGCACTCGCACTTGTTTGCCAGCACTACTAGTAGCGTGGACTTGCTCGCGAGTGCTCGTCAAAGCTCGTTCTCCATGTCGTATGAAGAAGAAGAAGAAGAAGAAGGGCGTGCGCCAGAGCAAACACCAAAGCAGCAAAAGCAGCAAAAGCAACAAAGCAATAGCGACGCAGACTCGCGAGTCGTTCTTGCATCGCTCGCGCCACTTGCTTGTTTCATGCCAGTGGCGAAGCAGTCAGTTCTGTGCGTGGCGATGGCGGTGATAGATGGTAGATGGTACTTCAGTAGATGGCGTTGCCAGCCAGTCTGCTTGACTGCTCTGCTTGACTGCTCTGTTTGACGTTTGACGAGCATGTCTGGTCTGGGTCGACTCGCCGACCAAAGCATACAAAGCAAAGTAGAGTGGAGCGAACGAACAGGACAGCACCGAGCATCAAACGTCGAGCATCAAACGTCGAGCATCAAACGTCGAGCGTCGAGCTCGTTCTTGTCGCTATGCGCGCACACAGCGCTGTCACAGGCTATCGATACCGAGCAAGCAAGCAAGCGAGCGGTTGGTTGAGTCTGCAGCGCCTCCGTGAATGTGCGTCGTCGCTGTTGAGTCCTGGGTCGTCTTGCTCACCTGGCAAGCGGCCGGCAAGGCTAGCAAGGCATCATCCACTGCCGTCGTCGCTTGGCAGCACAGGCGCGCGGATCAGGCACTTGCGCCTCGCACGAACGAGAATCGAGAATCGCCTGCGTTCCAGCGACTCGTGTTTCCCACACACACACTGGCGCAGGATGGACCAAGCCCGAGACCGAGTCACGACAAGACCAGAACGCCTTTGCTTCTGTGTGCTGCGGCGTCCGTGTCGCCAAGCAGCCGAAGGTACAGGCGCCCAAGAGGAGGATCCCTCCCGCACTGCCTTGTTCGCTCTTTTGCTCTGTTGCGCACCGATATATAGAGACGCGCACCGACGCGCGCGCAAACGCAAATCCAGCCTTGCGTCTACAGGCAATCGACGACACCAGCAAGCGGGCACTTGCTCACTTCCTAGCACTTCAGTCAGCCAGTCAGCCAGTCAGTCAGTCATTCAGTCAGTCAATGAGTTAGTCGATCACAAGAGCGGATTTGCAGATACAGGACGACGGCGCCGCCGTCTCTCGTGTCCGGCTCGCGCGCAAGGTCAAGCGCGAGCAAGCAAAACAAACAAACAAACACCAGCACACATGTGCGGCAACCGGTTGAAGACCAGACCAAACAACAGCGCCGCGCTGCGCTGTATGACGCATGAGCAAGGCGGCGCGGACGTGGGACGAGTCGCGCGCCGCGTCGATGGTGTGGTGGTGCAAGCAGACAACAGTGGCGATAAGCTACGAGGGCCCGAGCGTCGATCGAGTGAGACAAGCGATCGTTTGCGTGCGCATCAGAATAGCGATCGAATGCCGATAGGGAGGCGGTGTGTGCCTCCAGATCTACCAAAGTCGTCTCTTTTGATACCATCAACTATAGCAGAATATGCAACACGGCAGCAAGCATGAGCGCCTGTCAAGTCGTGCGCTGCACTTTTCGTGAACCGCTACAATCTGTCCATCACATACGGCTTCGATTCTCGCCGCGCCATACTCAAGCCCAGACAAATCGCCAGACCGACCGCGCCACCCACACACTTACAAAACGACCTGCACCTGCCATCCATCCTTCCTCGACCTCGAGCCCATCTGCCTCTGGATCTCTCTCTCTCTATCGCGCACGCGCCGCATTCTTATCGGCTCTGGCGCGGCTTCTCCAGCGCGCGCGTGTGTGTGACTGTGACTGTGTGGGTGTGGTGTGGTGTGCAGCGACAGCGACAGCAGCCCCGCACGCACAGACAACAAACAGAGCAGCAGAGCCAGCGGCGAGCGAGTCCATTGCGACGCAGACGACGACCGCGACAAGCGACACAGCGCGCTTGCTCTCTCCAGCGATCGAGATCAAGCTCGAGACCGACAAGTCACACACACACACCATTGCACATACACGAGCCTCGATCGTGTTTGACTGCCTGCCGCAGCAGCTCACAACCAAACCGAACGGCTTGGAGCGCACCTGATCTGGCCGCCCGCCGTTGCACGCACACGCGCGATTGCGCCTCAGACACCCTCGAGCAGCTCCACTCGCATCGCTCGCAGCTCTCGCGACTCGCGGCGCCTCCTCCTCACATTCGAATCGACCATGGACTGGCATCACCTGCGACGACGCGCGACGCGGATACTGATCACCGGCACGGCAGCCTGCGCGCTGCTCGCACTCGCGACCGCCGCGTCCGAGCTGCGCAGCCGCTCCACATACGACGATGCTCTCGACGACGCCTTTGACCGCAAGACGAGCCTCCTCGACGGTGGTGCCGCCACTGCTGCGCACCGTACACTGTTAATCACTGACGAGTCAGCGCCGCGCGGCGTCGTTAGGCGCGTGCTCAAGAGCGCGGCCGAGGCGATCGTGCCGTTCAGCTCGCCGGACGTGATCGCCGACACGCTCGCGCACGGCCTCGCGTTCATCATGGTGCTCTTCGCGGCGCACCCGCTCGGTCTGTTCTTCCCCAAGTTCTTCCGCTTGCCGCTCATTACCGGCTACCTCGCCATCGGCATCCTCGCGGGTCCGTTCCTCGCCAACTTGCTCCCGAAAGAGCTCGTCGACATGCTCGCGCCGACGATCAACGCCATGGCGCTGTCGTTCATCTCGTTCCAAGCTGGGCAAGAGATCTACTTGCCGGAGCTCAAGCCGCAGATCAAGGACATCCTGAAGCTCCTTGGAATCCTCTACGTCGTCACGATGATCCTGCTCACGCTCGTGATCACGTTCTTCAACGACCCGTTCTTCTACGACTCGTTCGACTCGAGCTGCCAGCTCGCGATCGGCCTCATGTTTGGCTCGATCGCTGTCCTTGGGTCGCCGGCGACGGTCATGGCGATCAAGATCGAGCTCAACAGCGTCGGTCCGTTCACGAACCTGATGCTCGGCGCGACGATGACCGCCGAGTTCGTCGTGCTCGTGTCGTTCTCCATCTCGCGCATCTTCTCGTCGATCTACTGCGCAAAGCTCGACATTTCGGTCGCGAACCTCTTCTTCACCATGGGCGTCGTCGTCTCGAACCTCGTCATCGGCGCGCTCATTGGCGTGATCATCATCGCGATCTTCTGCATCCCCGGCGGCCCAGACGACCCGCACATGGACTTGGAGCCGCCGGCGCCCGTGCGCGCAGCGAAGCGCGGCGACGTCGACTTGGAGGCGCACGCAGTGGATCCGGACAACGCGCCGCACCCGCACAACGCGTACATCGAGGAGGTCGACGAGGTCGCGACGAAGCGCTGGAGCGTCGGCGCGTTCTTCGGCTCGCTCTACTTCAAAGGCTTCGTGTGGCTCTTCATCGGCTTCCTCTTCTACATCGGCACGAACACGATCAGCGAAGCCGTGATCGCCGAGTACGGCCACTCGTGGGACGTCAAGTTCGAGCCGCTGCTCGTGCTCATGACTGCGTCGTGCATCGCGGGGCACTACGCGAGCATTCGCCACGACATGCACGTGATCCTCGACTCGGCCGCGCCGTACATGTTCCTGCCGTTCTTCGTCATGACTGGCGCGGCGCTCAAGCTCGACCAAGTCGCGAACGCGCTCCCGCTCATGAGCCTCTACGTCATCCTGCGCTACGTCGCGATCTTCCTCGCGTGCTATTGCGGCGGCCGCTTCGTGCTCAAGCTCACGCCCAAGCAGTACAACAACCTGTGGCTCACGATGACGCCGCAAGCTGGCGTCGCGCTCGGTCTCGCGAACGAGATCAAAGGACTCAGCTCCGACCCGTGGGCGGCCGAGTTTGCCGCGACGATCGTCTCTGCAGTCGTCGTGAACCAGATCATCGGCCCCGTGCTGTGCGCCATCGGTCTCAAGCACGCCGGCGAGAGTCAGTACGAGCGCCTCGCTGCTGCGGCCAAGGCTGCTGACGACCGCATGAACGAGCGCGCAAGTGCGCTGCCGTCTGGCCGCGGCGGCGACGGCGGCGGCTTCCAGTACGGCGACGGCATGGTGCGCACGAACAGCGTCGTCGTGACGGCTGGGAACGGCGACCCGCGGCCGCTGCTGCCGTTCTACAAGGTGCGCAACGCTGTTGTGATCGGCGAAGACGAAGTGGCGTTCGAAGTGGCGCTCGAGCTGTCGCTGTACGGCGCGCACGTGAACGTGCCGCTCCTGGATGAGGAGCTCGCGACCAAGTGGCACCAGATGAACGAGGCGATCCTCACGCGCTCGGCGAACGGTGAGCTCATTTCGTACAAGAACAAGCTCAAGGACCGCAAAGACGATGACCTCAAGGGCCTCGCGTCCTCGACCGACGTGATCATCTTCACGGGCGAACCGAGCCGCGCGTTCGAGCACGTCAAGGCAATGACGAGCTTGCTCGGCGCGAACCGGCCGCGCATGATCGCCGTCATCCCCGACTGCACGTACGGCAAGCAGCTCAAGGAGCTCGGCGTCCTGACGATCCAGCCGTCGATCGCACTCGCGAACATCGCGACGCGCATGGCGCTGCTCGAGCAGCCGCTCGCCGAGGCGCTCTCGGCCGAGATCAGCACGACGAGCAACTTCTCCACGGCGACGTACTTTATGCGCCACGACTACGAGCGCGACTCGGTGCACTCGCTCTCGGAGATGCGGCTCCAGGGCCGTCGTCTTGCGCTTGGTCGCAGCGTCGTGAACCACCACTCGGTCGACTACGACCGACTCGCAGAAGCGCTTGCGGCCGAGAACTTGCCGCTGCCGCCGCCGCCGACGCGTGTGAGTATGTTCGGTACGTCCGCTGTTGGGCACGACCCGTTTGCGAAGCGCGACCCGGGCATGTCGGCGTACGAGCACTTTGTCGTGGAGGACGACATCCCGAGCGCCGTTGGCGCCGGCGAAGTCTTTGATGACCAGTTCCTCGCGAACGCGTCGCCGCGGAGCTCGTACGGGAGCCAGCGGTCGCGCTCGAAGCGGTTCTCGCGCCGGCGCTCGCGCGTCGACTCGGGCTCGAGCTCGGGGAGCTACTTCCGCCTCCAGCGCGGCGCGTCGTCTGTGAACTGAGCGCAGTTGTGCGTTCCATCGATCGTGCGATCTTCCATGGCCATCATCACCGCCAGCGAAGGCGCGCGTCGCGATTCCATAGATCCGTCAGGTGTGCGTCGTAGTAGTCAGCAACCAGTAGTAGAGCGAGAGAGAGAGAGAGCGAGAGCACGAGTCTCTCCAGTAACAGCAAGAGCACGAGTCTCTCCAGTAGCAGCAAGAGAGTAGGAGTAAGCGCGTATTGCGACGAATGAATGTCGTGACACCAACGAAGAGCTCTGCGTCGACGTCTGTACCCATGAGGTCTCCCATGCGTGCGTACGTGGCGAGATCGACCGGTCGATCGTTGGCTCTGGAGAGGCACTCGTGATCATGCGCCGTTGGACGATGATGGTCGCGAACCGACGCGAGCGCCATCACTCGCCGCCGCCGAAGCAGAGGATCGCTGCTCCTCCATGCACTCGCAGGTCATATAGTCATGGTCGGACACCATTGAGGAGGAGCTCTAGCTGAAGCAAGTCCTGAAGCTCGCGCCGTTACAAGTCGCAGATTCACTTAAGTGCGAACTGCAGCTTGTGTGAGACGCCTCGCAACGTCGCACGTCCAAAAGCCCATTCGCGTGCGTGAAGCGCCACAAGCAGACGCGATGGCCAAGAAACGCAGCAAGAGCAGGAGCCGCAAGGCGTTGATGTCCACAGCGCTCGACGCGCAGCAGCAGCCTGACGAGCGCCTCCTCCTCGACACGGACCACGACGCGCCGTCGCCGCAAACGCAGCACGTGAGTCGAAAAGACCTCGCAGACGCATCGGCTGAAGACATCGCGCGCGCGAGCTTTGACGCGCCAGCGGCCGTGCTCTCGCCCCGCCACGACGAGTTTAGCGACGACAACGGCCTCGCAGATGCCAGTGCGAGTGCTGACGGCTTTGCGGCGTCGGCCGCCGAGACGGTGCTCAGCTGGAAGCTCGCGCACAACCGCGCGAGCGTCTCGCCACCGCCTGCACCCACTAACAACAACAGCAGCAGCCGCCATGACCACGCAGCGAACGCCAACAGCGGCGACAACAAGACACACCAGCAACCACCGGCGCCAGTGCGCAGCAGCTTCGCGTTCGAGCAGATCCCGGACATCCAGCACATTGGCTCGGACCACGAGAACTACAAGTCGGACGACGACGCGGCGTCGATGGACCCGCTCGTCGTGCCAAACATCAAGACGTACGACCTCAACTCGAGCTCGAGCGGCTTCCTCGGGCAGTACATTGACGAAGAGGTGCACCACCAGACGCACAACTACCGCCGCGGGAGCCAGCCGCGCGGCTCGCACCCGTCGCTCCACGGTCTCGTGCACGCCGGGTCGCCGAGCTCGTCGCTCATTGGGAGCAGCGCAACAACTGCAGGGATCCCGCACAGCAAGAGCTTGATCCTGGACGACCAGCACGCGCCAGTCGTGCTCCAAGCGATCCCGTCGAGCAAAGTCGAAGTTGTCGAAGTCGTCGCGGAGCAGAGCTGGCTCGTCACGAAGCTCACGGTGCAGCTCCTGTGGGCGCTGCGGATGTCGCAGCGCTGGATGCTCTGCGCCTTGCGCCTCACGTGGTTCGTCATCCTGCTCTTCCCGCCGCTCATCCGCATGACGATCTACTTCTGCGTCGACGACCGCATCCACAAGAACATCATCTTTGGGCTCAACGGCCGCAATCTCCTCGACGTCTACACGGTCCCAGACGGCACACCAGTGCGCAAAGCGCCGCTGACGACGTCCGACGCCTCGGCCGACGAGAGCGACAGTCCGGAGGTGCTGTCGCCGCGGTACCCGGTCGTCGTGTTCTTCACCGGCGGTGCGTGGATCATCGGCTACAAAGCCTGGGGCGCGCTCATCGGCAAAGTCCTCTCGGCGTTCGGGATCGTCGTCGTGACGCCCGACTACCGCAACTTCCCGCAAGGCATCGTGCCCGACATGGTCGAAGACGCCACGCGCGCGATGCAGTGGGTCTTTGACAATATCCACCTCTTTGGCGGCGACCCGGAGAACGTCACGGTCGTCGGTCAGTCGGCTGGCGCGCACATCGCTGTCTGCGCTCTGCTCGAGCTCGTGGAGAAGAAGGAGCGCGCGCTGCGGCGCCACAGCAGCAACCTCACCAACGTGAGCGCCAGTGCGCCGGTCTCAGGTCGCTCAGGTCTCTCGTGCGCACCGTCGCCGACGTACTCGACGAGCAGCCGCGTCTCGCACGCGTCGAGCGTCGTGAGCACGACCGAGAGCCTCTTCGTCGCGGCGCCGACGTGGGAGCTCAAGCAAGTGCGGAGCTTCATCGGCATCTCGGGGCCGTACAACATCGAAGTCGCGGTCGAGACGTTCCACCGCCACGGCTTTGACAAGAACGTCGTCGAGCGCATCATGGACAAGAAGCTCGCGTACTACTCGCCGGCGCTGCGGCTGCTCGCAAAGAGCGAGCTCCCGAACGTCGCGCGCGTGCTCGAGGACTTCCCGCCGGTCTACCTCTTCCACGGCACGAGCGACAAGACCGTGAGCTGGCGCTCGACCGAGCAGTTTGCCAGCGCACTTGAAGCCTGCGCTGTGCCAGTCAAGGTGCAGTACTTTGAGGGCAAGACGCACACGGACCCGATCATCGAGGACCCGATCCTCGGCGACGACTTCCTCTTGGACGAGATCCGCAAGATCATCATGGAGTGCGCGCCGCGCGACGCGAACGGCGCGACGCGGTACACGCTCGGGTCGCTCTCGCCCACGAAGCGGTACTACCCGTCGCTGCTTGTCAAGGCCGCGCGTCGGATGAACCCGTTCTAGCGTCCGTACTTGTAGAGAGAGCGAGCGCGTACATACAGACGCTCACGACACGATGGACAGAGAGAGAGACACGTGCGACGCCTCGTGCTCGCTTGAATAGTAGATCCGCATGCTCATTTTCAAGGAAGCGGCCGTCGATCGCTCGCGTCTGTCACACGCGCGTCTGTTTGGTCTCGACGCTCTCGCTCTCTCGCTCTTAGGAGATCCAAGAGTCTGGTCAACATCCTGTCACCACAAGGTGGATGATGCCTTGCTAGCCTTGCCGGCCGCTTGCCAGGTGAGCAAGACGACCCAGGACTCAACAGCGACGACGCACATTCACGGAGGCGCTGCAGACTCAACCAACCGCTCGCTTGCTTGCTTGCTCGGTATCGATAGCCTGTGACAGCGCTGTGTGCGCGCATAGCGACAAGAACGAGCTCGACGCTCGACGTTTGATGCTCGACGTTTGATGCTCGGTGCTGTCCTGTTCGTTCGCTCCACTCTACTTTGCTTTGTATGCTTTGGTCGGCGAGTCGACCCAGACCAGACATGCTCGTCAAACGTCAAACAGAGCAGTCAAGCAGAGCAGTCAAGCAGACTGGCTGGCAACGCCATCTACTGAAGTACCATCTACCATCTATCACCGCCATCGCCACGCACAGAACTGACTGCTTCGCCACTGGCATGAAACAAGCAAGTGGCGCGAGCGATGCAAGAACGACTCGCGAGTCTGCGTCGCTATTGCTTTGTTGCTTTTGCTGCTTTTGCTGCTTTGGTGTTTGCTCTGGCGCACGCCCTTCTTCTTCTTCTTCTTCTTCATACGACATGGAGAACGAGCTTTGACGAGCACTCGCGAGCAAGTCCACGCTACTAGTAGTGCTGGCAAACAAGTGCGAGTGCGAGCGAGACCGAATGTGACGCGGCGCAGCAGATCAGACGCTCGCGGATATGTCTGCGGATCGACATGTCGAGCGCACAATCTTCTTCTCGCGAGCTCGCGAGCAACGACTCCTGATGTGCTGCTCCGCTTGTCGGCATCTTCCTTGTCGCGACACACAGACACACAGACACACTTGCTCGACTTGCTCGACTTGCTCATGCGACGCTCTATTGACTGCGCGCACTGCGTTGGCTTGTTACGCCCTCCACTTTTGAGTCCTTTGATAAGCCGAACGAACGATCATGAAGGTTGATCGACACCAGGACACAAGCAACTGCGAGTATGAGATGAGAGACAGCAGCAACCAACCATATGCACCGATGTACTTGTGGCTGTGCGTGGTGCGTGGTGCGAATGAAGAAGCGTTGCAGCAGCGATGTCGCCTTGAGATGTCTAGGATCGACGTGTGTGTTGCCTTGCGTTGAGCGCTTTGGGACGTCGAGTCGAGGGCTGTGTCGAGTCGCTGGATGGCGAGCGCTTGGACATTCGAGTGAGTGAGTGAGTGAGTGAGAGTGTCGTGGACAAACTGAAGCGAGTGCAGGCATGTGCATGGACATGAACCCAAGGTTTGCTTTGTGGTTGGCCCCGCATCGATGCGACGCAACCTTGATCCTTGCTGCGAGCTGGTGTGAGCTGGTGCAAGCTTGCTTGGTGTGAACGAAGAAGCAACAACAAGAGCAAGAACTGATTCGAGTGCAAGTGCGCTTGTTGTGTGCTGTGTTTGTATTGCGGGTGCGCTTTCGATGAGCTCGTTTGTTTTGTGTTGGCGTCTCATTTGCTCATTTTTCACGCGTTTGATTTGATTTGCATGGATGGCTTTTCAGTGAAAAAATGTTTTCACACATGTTTGCAGTGTGGACTCGCTAAAGTGATCGCTTTGATCTTTGATCTTTGTGCTTTGTGCTTTGTGCTTTGTGCTTTGTGCTTTGTGTTTTGGTTTTTGTATCAAGCACTCTCTCCTCTCTCGCTTGATACTCATTTGGTGAGAGTCCGGCTCTGCAGTTTTATGCCTCGCATGCTTTTCGGCCTCTTTTGTTTGTTGCAGCCTCGAAACCAGGCTTGGTCGTTTGTGTGTGTGCACCAGCAGCGACAGCAAAGACAAAGCGAGCAAAATCGATTTGCTCGGCTGAGCTTGTTGCTTTTGGCTGTCCATTCTGTAATCCACGCACTCGAGCATCCGAGCGTCGAACACAACACCATCCAAGAGCGAGCAAGTGAGCACGTTGCAAGCGCTCGATCAAGCCCAAGGTCAACCAAACAAGCAAACAAGCAAACAAGCGCACACACGACAACAAGACAAGACAAGACAACGAAGCGCAATGGCCAGCAGCACCACCATCTCGACACGACGCCTGCGACGGACGCCGCTCGCGCTCCTGCTGCTTGCGCTCGCAGTCGTGGCCATGACGCTCGCACCCGTGGCAGTGCACGCACAGCGCGTGGTGCAGCTGCGCTCGCTCGCCGCTGTCGACGACAACAACAACGTCAATGTCAACGAGCCTGTGGCGCGCGCGCTTGAGAGCGAAGGCGCCGCTGCAGCGAACGCCGAGAGCACGACTGCCGGCACTGGCAGCAGCAACGCGACTGCGAGCGACCACGCGGCGGGAGCGGCGTCTGCGAGCACCAGCACGACAACATCCGCAACGACGAGCGAACACGCGAGCGAGAAGCACGCGGAGGGGCCGTCGCTGTCGTCGTTCACGGGTCCGATGATCGCCGGCGCCGTCGCAATCCTGCTCATTGGCTTTGTGATCGCGTTCAAGAACCGCAGCAGCAACTAGCGCGTCTCTGCGTCTCCTCTGTGTGCGAGTGAGTGCAAGTGCAAGTGCGAGCGACCGGGTGTCAGTGTGGCCAAGCGACAGCGTGCGACTGTGTGTGTTGCGCATGCACATCCAGCAATGGCGAGTGCGAGTGGCGCGTGCGACTGCAATCGTCCCCGCAGCTGTCGTCGTCAGTGCCCATCGATCAATAGCCGAAGTGGACGAACGGTCAAGACGCAACGTGAGTAGCAGCACCCACCAGCACTCACTAGCACTTACACCACCTCCGGCATCAGCACCAACACCAGCTCTTGCATCTTCAGTACCACCAGCACCAGCCAAAGGTCCTCGACCGCATGCTCACGTGTGCGCTCATCCACGCAAGCACTTGCGAGACTCCAGCGCCTTGATCACGGCAGTTCGTTACCGGTGAATGGCGCAAGAGCGAGTGACGAGAGAGCGCGCGGCGTGTAGCGCGGCGTGTAGCACAGAGTCGAGTTCCGGACGCAGAGTACGTAGTGAAGCGCGATGGTCGCGAGTAGAGTGAGTAGTAACGAGTCATGAGTAGTAGCAAGTCACAAGCCAACGCAGTGCGCGCAGTCAATAGAGCGTCGCATGAGCAAGTCGAGCAAGTCGAGCAAGTGTGTCTGTGTGTCTGTGTGTCGCGACAAGGAAGATGCCGACAAGCGGAGCAGCACATCAGGAGTCGTTGCTCGCGAGCTCGCGAGAAGAAGATTGTGCGCTCGACATGTCGATCCGCAGACATATCCGCGAGCGTCTGATCTGCTGCGCCGCGTCACATTCGGTCTCGCTCGCACTCGCACTTGTTTGCCAGCACTACTAGTAGCGTGGACTTGCTCGCGAGTGCTCGTCAAAGCTCGTTCTCCATGTCGTATGAAGAAGAAGAAGAAGAAGAAGGGCGTGCGCCAGAGCAAACACCAAAGCAGCAAAAGCAGCAAAAGCAACAAAGCAATAGCGACGCAGACTCGCGAGTCGTTCTTGCATCGCTCGCGCCACTTGCTTGTTTCATGCCAGTGGCGAAGCAGTCAGTTCTGTGCGTGGCGATGGCGGTGATAGATGGTAGATGGTACTTCAGTAGATGGCGTTGCCAGCCAGTCTGCTTGACTGCTCTGCTTGACTGCTCTGTTTGACGTTTGACGAGCATGTCTGGTCTGGGTCGACTCGCCGACCAAAGCATACAAAGCAAAGTAGAGTGGAGCGAACGAACAGGACAGCACCGAGCATCAAACGTCGAGCATCAAACGTCGAGCGTCGAGCTCGTTCTTGTCGCTATGCGCGCACACAGCGCTGTCACAGGCTATCGATACCGAGCAAGCAAGCAAGCGAGCGGTTGGTTGAGTCTGCAGCGCCTCCGTGAATGTGCGTCGTCGCTGTTGAGTCCTGGGTCGTCTTGCTCACCTGGCAAGCGGCCGGCAAGGCTAGCAAGGCATCATCCACTGCCGTCGTCGCTTGGCAGCACAGGCGCGCGGATCAGGCACTTGCGCCTCGCACGAACGAGAATCGAGAATCGCCTGCGTTCCAGCGACTCGTGTTTCCCACACACACACTGGCGCAGGATGGACCAAGCCCGAGACCGAGTCACGACAAGACCAGAACGCCTTTGCTTCTGTGTGCTGCGGCGTCCGTGTCGCCAAGCAGCCGAAGGTACAGGCGCCCAAGAGGAGGATCCCTCCCGCACTGCCTTGTTCGCTCTTTTGCTCTGTTGCGCACCGATATATAGAGACGCGCACCGACGCGCGCGCAAACGCAAATCCAGCCTTGCGTCTACAGGCAATCGACGACACCAGCAAGCGGGCACTTGCTCACTTCCTAGCACTTCAGTCAGCCAGTCAGCCAGTCAGTCAGTCATTCAGTCAGTCAATGAGTTAGTCGATCACAAGAGCGGATTTGCAGATACAGGACGACGGCGCCGCCGTCTCTCGTGTCCGGCTCGCGCGCAAGGTCAAGCGCGAGCAAGCAAAACAAACAAACAAACACCAGCACACATGTGCGGCAACCGGTTGAAGACCAGACCAAACAACAGCGCCGCGCTGCGCTGTATGACGCATGAGCAAGGCGGCGCGGACGTGGGACGAGTCGCGCGCCGCGTCGATGGTGTGGTGGTGCAAGCAGACAACAGTGGCGATAAGCTACGAGGGCCCGAGCGTCGATCGAGTGAGACAAGCGATCGTTTGCGTGCGCATCAGAATAGCGATCGAATGCCGATAGGGAGGCGGTGTGTGCCTCCAGATCTACCAAAGTCGTCTCTTTTGATACCATCAACTATAGCAGAATATGCAACACGGCAGCAAGCATGAGCGCCTGTCAAGTCGTGCGCTGCACTTTTCGTGAACCGCTACAATCTGTCCATCACATACGGCTTCGATTCTCGCCGCGCCATACTCAAGCCCAGACAAATCGCCAGACCGACCGCGCCACCCACACACTTACAAAACGACCTGCACCTGCCATCCATCCTTCCTCGACCTCGAGCCCATCTGCCTCTGGATCTCTCTCTCTCTATCGCGCACGCGCCGCATTCTTATCGGCTCTGGCGCGGCTTCTCCAGCGCGCGCGTGTGTGTGACTGTGACTGTGTGGGTGTGGTGTGGTGTGCAGCGACAGCGACAGCAGCCCCGCACGCACAGACAACAAACAGAGCAGCAGAGCCAGCGGCGAGCGAGTCCATTGCGACGCAGACGACGACCGCGACAAGCGACACAGCGCGCTTGCTCTCTCCAGCGATCGAGATCAAGCTCGAGACCGACAAGTCACACACACACACCATTGCACATACACGAGAAACGCAGGCTGTTCGGGGTAGCTCCTTTTCGACTCCTGATGTGCTGCTCCGCTTGTCGGCATCTTCCTTGTCGCGACACACAGACACACAGACACACTTGCTCGACTTGCTCGACTTGCTCATGCGACGCTCTATTGACTGCGCGCACTGCGTTGGCTTGTGACTTGCTACTACTCATGACTCGTTACTACTCACTCTACTCGCGACCATCGCGCTTCACTACGTACTCTGCGTCCGGAACTCGACTCTGTGCTACACGCCGCGCTACACGCCGCGCGCTCTCTCGTCACTCGCTCTTGCGCCATTCACCGGTAACGAACTGCCGTGATCAAGGCGCTGGAGTCTCGCAAGTGCTTGCGTGGATGAGCGCACACGTGAGCATGCGGTCGAGGACCTTTGGCTGGTGCTGGTGGTACTGAAGATGCAAGAGCTGGTGTTGGTGCTGATGCCGGAGGTGGTGTAAGTGCTAGTGAGTGCTGGTGGGTGCTGCTACTCACGTTGCGTCTTGACCGTTTGTCCACTTCGGCTATTGATCGATGGGCACTGACGACGACAGCTGCGGGGACGATTGCAGTCGCACGCGCCACTCGCACTCGCCATTGCTGGATGTGCATGCGCAACACACACAGTCGCACGCTGTCGCTTGGCCACACTGACACCCGGTCGCTCGCACTTGCACTTGCACTCACTCGCACACAGAGGAGACGCAGAGACGCGCTAGTTGCTGCTGCGGTTCTTGAACGCGATCACAAAGCCAATGAGCAGGATTGCGACGGCGCCGGCGATCATCGGACCCGTGAACGACGACAGCGACGGCCCCTCCGCGTGCTTCTCGCTCGCGTGTTCGCTCGTCGTTGCGGATGTTGTCGTGCTGGTGCTCGCAGACGCCGCTCCCGCCGCGTGGTCGCTCGCAGTCGCGTTGCTGCTGCCAGTGCCGGCAGTCGTGCTCTCGGCGTTCGCTGCAGCGGCGCCTTCGCTCTCAAGCGCGCGCGCCACAGGCTCGTTGACATTGACGTTGTTGTTGTCGTCGACAGCGGCGAGCGAGCGCAGCTGCACCACGCGCTGTGCGTGCACTGCCACGGGTGCGAGCGTCATGGCCACGACTGCGAGCGCAAGCAGCAGGAGCGCGAGCGGCGTCCGTCGCAGGCGTCGTGTCGAGATGGTGGTGCTGCTGGCCATTGCGCTTCGTTGTCTTGTCTTGTCTTGTTGTCGTGTGTGCGCTTGTTTGCTTGTTTGCTTGTTTGGTTGACCTTGGGCTTGATCGAGCGCTTGCAACGTGCTCACTTGCTCGCTCTTGGATGGTGTTGTGTTCGACGCTCGGATGCTCGAGTGCGTGGATTACAGAATGGACAGCCAAAAGCAACAAGCTCAGCCGAGCAAATCGATTTTGCTCGCTTTGTCTTTGCTGTCGCTGCTGGTGCACACACACAAACGACCAAGCCTGGTTTCGAGGCTGCAACAAACAAAAGAGGCCGAAAAGCATGCGAGGCATAAAACTGCAGAGCCGGACTCTCACCAAATGAGTATCAAGCGAGAGAGGAGAGAGTGCTTGATACAAAAACCAAAACACAAAGCACAAAGCACAAAGCACAAAGCACAAAGCACAAAGCACAAAGATCAAAGATCAAAGCGATCACTTTAGCGAGTCCACACTGCAAACATGTGTGAAAACATTTTTTCACTGAAAAGCCATCCATGCAAATCAAATCAAACGCGTGAAAAATGAGCAAATGAGACGCCAACACAAAACAAACGAGCTCATCGAAAGCGCACCCGCAATACAAACACAGCACACAACAAGCGCACTTGCACTCGAATCAGTTCTTGCTCTTGTTGTTGCTTCTTCGTTCACACCAAGCAAGCTTGCACCAGCTCACACCAGCTCGCAGCAAGGATCAAGGTTGCGTCGCATCGATGCGGGGCCAACCACAAAGCAAACCTTGGGTTCATGTCCATGCACATGCCTGCACTCGCTTCAGTTTGTCCACGACACTCTCACTCACTCACTCACTCACTCGAATGTCCAAGCGCTCGCCATCCAGCGACTCGACACAGCCCTCGACTCGACGTCCCAAAGCGCTCAACGCAAGGCAACACACACGTCGATCCTAGACATCTCAAGGCGACATCGCTGCTGCAACGCTTCTTCATTCGCACCACGCACCACGCACAGCCACAAGTACATCGGTGCATATGGTTGGTTGCTGCTGTCTCTCATCTCATACTCGCAGTTGCTTGTGTCCTGGTGTCGATCGACCTGCAAGACTGACGAGCAAGCAGCAGCCGCAACGAAGAGATGCCGTCACTAAGGGGCATCCTCGATGTTCCTCGAGCAGCTCACTCACTCACTTGCTCTGTGTGTCTGTTCGTCGCTTCGACACTCGCGCTCCTCGACTCGACTCGCACTGACTGGAGTGGATCCGCTCAGAGCGTTCTCGACAAACAGCAGCAGCATTGACAATCGTAGTAGGAAAAGTCGAGTGCGCCGGTCCTTCGGGTACGCTTCAACCGATAGCTCGAGTCTGGACCTGACACGTCCTGCTTCGACATGCCGCGTCGACGCCAAAGCGGACGCACGGCTGGGAGTCAGTCAACTGACTGCTACCAGTCCGTCTTCAACCAGCATCGCGCGCAGCAGCCACCACCAACCAACTGCTGCAACAAGTGCTCAAAGATCGATGTGTATGTGCTCGCGATCCAGTGCGCGCGCATGGACACTTGCTGTAGCTGGCTCACAACACTGTCCAACGCGTCCAAGTGGCTGCTCCTGCCTCGACTGGAGCTGTCTCGCTCTAGTAGCTGCTGCGACGACTTCTGCTACTGCGGTTCTTGAACGCGACTGCAAATCCAATGAGCAAGATCGCGACGGCGCCAGCGATCGTCGGACCTGTGAACGAGGTCAGTGCCGGTTCTTCTACGTGCGTCTCGCTCGCATGCTCAGCTGCACTCGTTGTTGTAGTCGTTGTGGTCGTCTGGTTGCTCGCTGCGATGGAGTTACTTGGCTCCCATGCACCGCTGTTGCTTGAAACCTGGGATCTGAATGGCAAAAGCTAGCTGGCACTCTGGAGGTCGTTGCGGCAGAGTCCAAGCAAGAGAGAAACGAGATACTCGCGCGGATGCTCGAGTGAGGGAGAGGCTTTAGATGTAAGCTCGAGACGCTCGGAGGAGATCAAGTGCGTCTATTGATGGCGCAGGACATGCAGCGTCCTTGAGTACGTGGACGATCCGAAGTGTGCAAAAGCGATGTGATGTGATGTGGTGGGTGGCAAAGGATGAGATGGTAGTAGTGATGGTAGTGTGTGTGTGTACGAATGCCTCGCTATCGCACGTGGTACGGTCGCAAGGAAGAAAGAGGTACCGAGTGCAGAGACTCGTCGTCAGTGCTCCTGCTGCTTCGGGTGTCGTCGTCGTCGACTCTTGCTGCAAGCTCCACAAGAGAAGCGCGCTCGCTCTCGTCCACAGCAGCAGCAGCGTCAGTGCCAAACAGAGGGCTAGTTCGCCGCTATGGACGCCGAGACTGCGGCTTTCGCCGCTGCTGCTGCCGACGGCGTGGCGCGCGACTCAGAGATTGACGCCTGGTACGCGCGGAAGGCGTTGACGATGTGCGGGAACGACGGCCGGAGCTCTGGCTGGCGGTTCCAGCACGCTTTCATGAGGCGCGAGAAGAACGGCGGGCAGTCACGCGGGATGTTGGGCCGCAAGTTCCGGTTCAGGACGCCGAGCGCGGCTTGGATCTGGGACATGCCGTCGTACGGACACTCGCCCGTGACGATCTCCCAGATCACAATGCCGAACGAGAAGACGTCGGCCTTCTCCGTGTACTTTTGGTTCCCGAGCACCTCGGGCGCCATCCACTGCACCGTGCCGCAGTTGCCCGTCATCGTCTGGACGTGCGCCTTCACGCGCGCGAGCCCGAAGTCCGAGAGCTTGATGTTGTAGTTCTTGTCGACGAGCAGGTTCGGGCTCTTGAGGTCGCGGTGGAGGATCGGGCGCTCAAAGTGGTGCAAGTAGCTCATGCCCTTGGCCGTATCGTAGATGAACCGCGTGCGCATCTCCAAGTCGATCGACTTGCGGTTCGTCCGGAGCACGCCCCAGAGCGACCCGCGCTGCAGTAGCTCGACCACGAGCGCGCGGTTCGGCGGCTCCATACACGCGCCGAGCAGGCGGCAGATGTTCGGGTGGCGCAGCACGCTCATGATCTCGACCTCGGACTGGAACTCGTTCAGGATGTCCGTGCGCAGGTCCTGGCAGATCAGGAGCTTGATCGCCACGGCCTTGCCGCGCCACTTGCCCTCGTGCACTTTTCCGAACGCGCCTTCGCCGATCATGCGCCCGACTGTGATCTCGCTGAAGTCGATGCTCTGGCTGTACGACCGCGCGCTCATGCCCGAGTTGCGTGCCACGGCGGCATTGTTTGCCGGTGCGTCTGGCTTGGGCGCTGGAGCCGCTGCGGCAGCGATAGCCGGTGCTGCAGGCGGCGCCGCCTCTTGCTCCTTTGGCGCTGGCGTCGGGGCCGGCGTCGCAGCGGGCGTCGGAGCTGCTGCGGCCGGCGTCTCCTTGGCATCGTTGTTGTTGTTGTTGCCGCCGCCGCCAATGTTGAACCACGCCGACATGAAGTGCGGGATCTTCGCCTTCTTGGCGCCGTCGAGCTTGAGCTGCTGCACCGGCTGCATCGGCGCGCCGAGGAACTCGGTCGAGTTGCGGCGGTCCCGGCGTCCGCGGTGGCCGTCGTTCTTGACCGTCGCGACGTCGTTTGCGTCGTCTGCAGGCTTTGCAGGCTTTGCAGCAGCAGCGGCAGCGTTCTTGCGCGCCGCAGCGGCGTCCTCCGCGGCTTTGACGGCCGCGTCGTACTTCTTCTTCTCTTCCGCGGCGGCTTGCGCCTTGAGCTGCTCGGCGCGCTGCTGCTTTCGGAGCTCTTCCTGGAGCGCGAGCTTCTGCTTGAGGTCGAGCGTCGCGACCTCCGAGTTGAACGACGGCGCTGGGGGCTTGCGGCCGAGCGCCGGCGGTCCGACTGCGCCAATGCCGACGACGTTCGGATTCACTTCGTCCTTCGCGGCGCCGCGCTTCTTGACTTCGAACGTCGCCATCTTGATCGGCGACCCGACGGTGCCGAAGAATGTGTTCATCGCGGCGTTCGGGTCAATGTGCAGCGGCTTGCGGCGCCGCGGGAACGCCATCTTGCGGCCATTCGCGTTGCCGCGGAGCTTGTTATTCTCCTTGTTCATCGTTGTCGTAGCGACGGTTGTGAGTGACGCGAACTGCTCGCGGGCGTTGCGCAGGCAAAGCGTGAGTGAGTAGGGAGTGAGTGAGTGAGTGTGGACACTCGCAGACGCAGCACACGTGCGGTGCGGCATGGACGCAAGCAGCTGGGAACGCACCTGGTGGCTGCTGCGACGGCTCTCGCTCGCTCGCTCGCTCTTTGACAGACTCGCGCAGGCAAATGGAGAGAGATGTCTCTCTGCCGAGGCGTATTGCTCACAGCGCGGCGTGCTGCTGCTGCTGCTGCTCGTGTGAACCGAACGACGCGAGTGCGGCGACGAGGTGGAAAGAACGCGAATGGTGCGGCCTGCGCTGCTCGTGCATTTTGCGTGGGCGAGCGGGTGCGGCGCTTCGCGATCGCATACTTTGCGCAAGTCACAAGCGCGCAAGAGAACGCGACTGGGGGTCGCGCGCCATCTGGAGGTTCAAGGGCTCGAGGTCTCTCTCCCGCACGCATGCTCGCGCTGTTCACGTGCATGCTCATGAAGGCGAATATGCCGCTGTTGTGTGTTGTCGTCTGCGAGACGCGCTGCACATAGAGCGCCCGTGTCGACTGTGAGAGAAGCGTAGCGCGCATGCTTGGCGGCTTGGCGTCCATTATGTCTTGTGTCTATTACGTCGCTTCGAGGCGCAAACGCGGATCTTTCTCACACTATACTCTCGCGCTGTGTGAATCGTCTCGATATCTTGCTTGACCAGCTCGATCAATCGATCACGAACACATTGGCGCGCCTCGAGACGAAGCAAGCAGTCTCTCGAAGCAGCAGCACGTGTAGTCTACTGCTAGTACTGCGCGAGAGAGCGAGTAGAATTTGTCGCTTGTTGGTCGTGTGTAGCGATCGGCGTGTCGGCGCATGTGAGCGCGCGCGAGAGAGAGACAAGCAAGAAGAGGTCGGTCGCACCTGTCAACGACACCAAAGACGACGACACCGAAGAACTCTCGCACAGACCCAAGCGCTGTGTGCTTCTCGAGACAACATGCCTGTGGATTTTGAAAGGCAGGATGCGAGTGAGCGATCGAGAGGCATTCTGCAAAGAGACTCATCGTGCTCAAGGCTGGCAAACAAGCCGCTGCATGATGTGAACGGCGAGCTCGGTGTCGGTCGGACTCGACTCTGACGTTGAGGTGAGCAGCACGTCGAGAGACTGCAGCACACGAACCGCGACACGAGCGATTCGCAATCGCAACACAGCAAGCAAACAAACAATCAGGACAACATGACACAGGACCTAGCACCGCGAGCGGATGTGGTACTGCTAAGGCAGCTCGTGCGACTCGTGTTGAACGCGAGGAATTTCCATAATTCAGTACGTATGTACTGAGTTTGCCCCAGAGGTGAAATAAAAGAGGCATTTCAGTACATTGCTCGAGGTAAATATAAAGTGCGCTTATGATGAACGAACTTAAAACCTAAATTTGGACAAATATCAGTCATATTTAAAGAAAACGTATCCGATAAGATACGAGACCGTGCAGCTCGATTGAGGTGGAGCTTGGAAGCGCGCGTGGGTTCATATCGGCCATTACATGTAGCGCTCAAGCTCATTGCTCAATCTACCAAGCCCACGACAAGGCAACAACAAAGAAACCAGCGAACTTCTGAGCCGCAACATTCTCACTCGACCTGGCGGACATAGCTGCAGCGAGCGAGTGTGGCTTACTTTGACCAGACATCGATGTTGACAGCGACCCAGCGAGCAAGACGCACGGTCATGTCTACGATCGCCAAGACAACATCGGCGTTGACGTCTTCGAAAGCCAGAAAGCCATTCAGCGGCGGTGCAAGACTCTTGCGACTAAGTGCGGCTTTCAGCTGTACGTCAAGCACAGCAGCGTCAAGGCAAACAGCTCGAGCAATGCTAAGTACGCCTGTACGATCGTGAACGGCTTGCAGTTTTACGATACAACAGCAGTGCCGGGCTCTCTCCAGTGCCCCTGCTTCATCAACGTGTTCAGCAAGAACGGGAGCTGGAAGATCACGGCGGCCAACTTCTGTCACAACCACGCAAAGCACATCGGCTTTTTCGACCACCGTGCGTCGAAGGCTCTGTCCCGGCACCAGCTCGCCCCTTGCGCAACACGACTCAAGACATGGATCAGATCACGTCTCTCGTCGAGCTCAATGTCGTTCCAGCCCACGCCGGATCTGTCTCGACTCTCAAAGGCAAGGACATCACGACATACCTGCGCTCTCAAGGCGTCACGATCAGTGCAAGTGCCGTGTCCAGAATGAAGCAAGCCATCGACGACAAGCTGCATGGCGATCACGCTGAGATCTACCAAAAGCTGGAAACGTATCTAGATCTGATGGTGCTGAAGAATCTGGGCTCGATTTGGCGCCTCTACAAGGAGAGCGACGGCATGACGTTCAAGCGAGCCGGATTCTTCCCGAGCGTCGGTATCCACATCATGAAAACGACCAAGAGGCTTCTCGGGTTCGACGGAGTGCACTTGAAGGGCGAGATGAACCAGCGCGGCGTCTTTCTCGTTGCGACGGCCAAGGACTACTGCAACCACATTGTACCAGTCGCTCTCGCTCTCGTCCCAGTCGAGAACTTTGAAAACTGGTGCTGGTTCCTCCAGATGGTCAAAGACGGGCTCGATGGCGCGAACAAGTTCACGATCCTGTCTGACCGGCAGAAGGGACTCCTCAGCGCTGTGTCCAAGGTCTTTCCTGATGCGGGCCACCGATACTGCGTGAGGCACATCATGGACAACATCTCGAGAACTAAGACGTCGCTGACGAAGGAAGAGCGAGGGATCATCTGCAGCATGGCTCGAAGGGACTGCGAGAACGACCTCAAGCTCTTCACCAAGCAACTCAGCAGCGCAAAGGCTGCAGCATCTAAGTATCTGGCTGGGATCGACATTCAGAACTGGGTCAAGTTTGCCTTCCAGAATCTGTACAGCCTCCCGACGTACGGCGAGATCACTTCCAACCTTCCGAGCAGACGAGCAACTGGCTCGGCGATGAGCTTCGAAGCTCGAAGCCACTCGACGCTTTCCACCTCTTCTTCGTCTGGCTCAGCGAGCTTCGCTCCGAACGACGTCAGCTCGCCGGAACGTGGATCCGCAACGCTGGCGAGCACAACTTGGTCCCACCTCTTGCTGTGCGACTCAACGATCTGTCTCTGGTGAGCACCGCGTGCACGTTAACGCCGTGTCTTGAAGGGGCGTACAACGTGCGGCACCTCGGGTGCCCGGCACCAGACGGCCTGACTCATCCTTGGCGACTCGTCTCACTGCCTGAGAAAGAGTGCACCTGCCGAAGCCGGAGAGACGAAGAATTTCCTTGCGTGCATGCTGTGTGCGCTGCGGCGGCTGAAGGAACACCGCTCGCTCAACTTTACGACTCAAAGCGGCTGTCAAAAAGCCACTTCCGTGACACGTACACGCATCCATTTCTGCCATGGCCGACAGACGGAGTGCTTGCTCGAGACACGACTCTACGAATTCCGGCGGTGCAAGATGCCCAGAATGATAAAGGCATGCGTGGCTTGAAACCGGGTCCGAAGCCAAAGCGCAAGAGACAGAAAGCAGTTGGTAGACTTTATGTTTGACTTACACTTTGTATACTTCATAGATAAACCAAATGAAGGCAATGCTGCTTGGGTTTTTGTTGGTGACTCATTACGTACTTTAAACACAATCGACCTCGTTCTAAATTTTAGATCTGAACTGAAATGTGGATGGCTCGTGTGATGACATCGCTAATATGAAAAGAGTGATGTGACTGGACTCTGTACACCTGGAGCTGCTTAGATTTTAGATTTCAGAGATTCTAGAATCTCGAACCCTTTTCTAGAAGGAGCATCTGCCATTCGGACTAAGTATACTGTCGCCCAGTCAACTCACTCGCACACTCTGTCGCGGTCGCATTTAGCAGTTCTATGTGGTGGCAAGAAAAAGACTGACTTTCAGTAGGAGGTTTGCGCCCGGAGGGACTCGAACCCTCGCCACCTTCTCGTGAAAGCAGGGCTCTAACCAATTGGGCTACAGGCGCGCTGACATTTGCCGTTGCTGAAGCATATTTATGCGTGCAATATCAGCAAGTTTTCCCAAAATTCAGGTTTGTAATTAAGCAGGTTGAACCTACTGTTTGGTCGAGTGTACTGATTCAGTACATCTTTGATAACGTTGCTGTGGGGGCAAACTCAGTACATACGTACTGATCTATGGAAATTCCTCTGCTGAACGCTGACGAAGACGTACAAATTTAACGCGACTAGACTTGACTGCACTTGGCGCGCTTCGAGGTATTGCTGTCGTCTCCGCCGCCGCTGCTAGAGCAACTGCACTCGTGGTGCGCTGTCGGGCAAACAAGGCACACTGACACCCAAGGCTGCCTTGCTGTCAAATATTGGCGGCTCCTGTCCTGTGCTGAGAGTATAAGGCTAGCCTAGGCAACAGGAAGCGAAGGGATTGAGACAGTGAGAGACGCACAGGTGCTGAAGGCGTGTCCTAGTGCGCGCGTCTATTGTCACAGTGCCCGCCCGCGTTTGACTCCATAGGGCAATCGCTACCAGCCCATGGGGGATCGACACGTGCACCGTTGTCTGTTCCAGACGAATTCAAACCTTGCTCGACACGGCCACACACACGGCTTGTTAGTGCACTCGAGCGCATATGTGTGCAAAACGTCATGCTCCAGAAGATGACGATGTGCCTGCGAATCAAAGCGGTGCGATCGAGTAGCAGCCTGTTGGTGATGGCAGTATGTTCCTCATATGAAGTTGTGGGCCTCAGCCCGCGATCGTCAAGAACTGATCCAGTTGAGCCGATACATAGCGCTTTCAGAAGCGGATAAGCTTATTGAAATGAGTTTCTTTGCTTCGTTGTCAAGGAGTGTCGTTGCCAACGAAGCTGTCGACAGTCTTGCGATGAAGGCATCTTGAACTCGTTCGACTGGAGGTGTTCGAGCTGCTTCATGAGGAACTCCGCTGCTGCAAGCGCTGCGGCGGCTGCAAGCTCGTCCGCAGGTGATCGTGCTGCGTGGAGCGGAGCGTGCGTGTGGCATCGAGTGAGTGAGCGGCAACGAGGAGCTTTGAGAGGCGTGCGTTGTTTGTCGAAGTGCGAACGTCTTTGTTGATCTTGAAGCGCAAGCTGTTTTTTTAAACCTGGTCAATACGTAAGCAAACGCACGGACACAACATGGGCTGTGCGTGGTGAGCCGCGTTTCACTTGATGTATGTACTCAGCGAAGTCAGAGGAAGAGACATAGTGCGAAAAGTGAGGTGCTAAGCCGCTTCAGACTTGTGATCTGTATAGTTCGTAAGCCGCCTGTTTGGAGCGTTGATAGTGACAAAAACCAAAAACAAAGTTTTCAATAGTGACGAAAAGGCGGGAATGAGAGTGCGTGTTGTTTTGCTGTTTGTATGCTCTTAACCGCTTTTTTCGCTCACCTGCGATTTGTCTTGGTTTTTGTACCAAAATCGTTGCAATGAAAAACCGGATATTAGATTGCAATTTTTGGACATGGCTACAAATGGCTGCGTTCTGAGCTTCAGGCTCGGAAACGCTGTTTAAAGCGTGGCTCTTTTTCTGGCGAATTTTTCGTTCAGGAAACTCAGAAAACCTGCGATACCATATACCCATACAAGCCTGGGTTTCGAGAACCGGATAATATCTCTGCTCATTGAGTGTGGCCCGAACGCAGCCTCTCCATGCTAGAGATCAGCTTGTAGAACTCACTGTCCAGCACTCCTGTGTGGCGCCAACAGTTGCTCACTGTGGTGGATGTCACTTCGTTCCATGCATCCTGGGTCCAGTTCATTGCCACAACGATATTTACGTCATACAGTTTGCTTGTACTGTGTTGGACTGTGCTCTAATTGGTGTCGACTCTCTCTATGATCTTGTCTAGTTTGTCCACTACATTCTCATTCCTAATCTTATTCAGCTGGCATTTGAAGCTCTTTATGAATCCTGCGGCCTGTGGCTGGAGGTAGGGAGTAGTGTTTGCCGGCAGGTAAGGGATCGTGACGTGAGACGGACTCGTGGCGACGCTGTGGGCTGACGCGTTATCAAGGAGCAAGAGCACCTTGCGCCCCTCGGCCTCCAGCTGCGCGTTGAATCGCGCAAGCATCCCCCCAAAGCCCCGCAGTCATTCATCCCTTGGCTGCGTTTGCGTAGTCCACGCCGCGATCGTTCGCGCTACGACTGTCAAAGCAGCAAAGGTTAGCGAGCGCTACCGACAAAGAACAGAGGTACGCGCGACGAGCCGTCGGCGTTGATCGTCAACGCCACCGTGATTCGCGTCTTGACCTTTTTCCGCCCTGCCATGCTCGCCTTGGTCACTGCTCGTGACGGCACCGTGCAGTAGAAATAGGCTGATTCATCGAGGTTGTACACGTTGCACAGATGGTAGTCGCGCGTGACTCGCTGAAGAGCAGTTCGCCTTCCGTCGACAGCACTGGCGGCAACAGACACGGCCTCCCCATGCAGCCGCCTCGATCTCATGCCGTGCCGCTTCGTGAGCTTTTGCACACACCCAATCGAGAAGGTCATGCGCTCGAGCTTGCCGTCGGAAGAGTGGTTGAGATCACAAAGCAGCGCAGCTCGGATCTTTGTTGCTTTTGTCTTGATTGTCGCCCATGTTACAACCGGCAGCTGCAGCCTCTCGCACTGCTGTATCCAGCTCACTAGTGCATCTTCTAGCTGCTGCGGCGTGACCGGCTGTGTCGTCTTTCATGTTGTATGTGCTGTTGCGTCGAGCTGAGAGACTGGTCGCTGCAGGAGCTTTACGATCGTGCTGTGCGAGGGCTTTTTTGGCAGCTTGAATTGATCGTGAGCCCACACACACAACGCGCGCATCGACACGTCTGGGTGCTTGTTGTGATGGACGCATATAGCGTGCTTCTGCTGAGCTGTAAGCCTCACACGCGAGGTGCTGGTGGGCATATGTGGCTCGCGCTGCTGCTGGTCTCTTTTTTTGCTGCGTCTCTGTGTGTGAGTGTGGCGTAAAAGCCAAACGAGGGGCAGATCTGTGTGCTGATAAATATATGGTAGGCTAATCTTGTAGTTCGTATTCGAAACATGACATTGTTTTAGCGTATTCCAACAAAAGTGCAGTTTAGTCAACATAAGAGGCTAAATCAGTAATGTTTAGATCCAAACTTGTTTAGAATAGAGAAAACTATATAACAAATAAGGCTGAAACAATAGTTGTTAGATACAGTCTTGCAAAGCAAAGCAAAGTGTACCCACGTGTGGGACGTACCATCACTCTCGTTTGTCGATTAAGTGCGATTCATGCGAACTGGACACAACAGCTTGCATTTGTACGTTCTGTTTGCAGTGTGACTCAAACAAGCGCCAGCACGCTCGAGTCTCGTTGCGCTCTAAATGAGCTCTTTCACATAGCACTCACAATGCACACCAGGCATACCAAAATCAAGCGCCCGAGCAATGGAAAGCAAGCAACCAAAAGACCACGCTGGTGGTGTCTGAATCAGTGCCAAGTCATTTCGCGACTGGCTTCCAGGCCGATCTTTGAACGCGCTTGGACTGCCCCGTCTCCTCCACCCATGCTGCGCGGCATACAAACTTCAAGTCGTATTCGGTCGTCGCGCCGTACACTCGGCTGCGCGCGCAGCGAGCCACATATCATGGGCCGTTGCGCTTGCGCTTGCGAGTCGATGCGCTGCGAGCGCAGGAAGGCAAGCGCGCTTCATGTGCGTGAGCGTGTGGTGGTCGCCCTCGCCCTCGCCCTCGCACTCGCACTCGAGGTCCTCGCTCGCTCGCTTGGTCGACTGCGCGCCATTCGCGCATTTGCCAGCATCGACATCGACGACATCGACATCGAGCCGCAAAACCCGAGCCGCGCAAGTGAAACGGCTGGTGTTGCTGTCGCGCGTGATTGGTCGGCGCCTCTACTGAACGCGCGCGAATTGCTTGAGCCTGCGCGAGCGTCCCATTCTCGCGCGAGCTGCTGTTGTTGCGATCGAGAGAGGAGGGCTTCTGCCGCAGCTCACAGGTACATATGTGTGTGGTGCACATGTGCTTGTGTGTGTGAGAGACCGACTCGACTGAGCACGCGAGACGCAAAAGAGCGAGCGCTCCGTGCGCGTCAGTCTCTAATTTCGCCGTCGCACGCACGTCCTTCACGTTGAGCGCACGAAGAGATCCGAGAGACACGCCCGACCGCGCCTGCCACGGTCGAGTACGTCGCGCTTGTGTGTCCATGTGTGTGTGTGTCAATGTGTGTGCATGTTGCATTGCCTGTCGCCTGCCTGCCTAACTGCTCATGACGCTCCTGTTGTCCCCTTCCGCTCGTACTGACAATGCCTTGTGTGTGTGTGCGCTCATGTGCGTATGTGCAGGACTTTGATTAGCCCGCCGCTGCCAGACTGCTCCACCTCGTCCGCTCTTTCGGATCGAGTTGACTTGCTTGGACCACCGGAAGCTCTGTGACGCCGCCTCGCCGTCGCAGCTCGTTCCGATCGCCAAGCCAAGCAACTCTTGATCCCGTGCACTCGCCTCGCCGCCAGTGCATGCAAAGCCCACCTGCCACTCCCTTTATTATGGAAGAGCGAGTCAGCTCCTTTGTCGAATTGCAGATGAGTCCAAAGGAGAAGACGCGCAAAGCGCGCGCGAGCAAGCGCTCGAACGACCACCGCGCGAGTGCGAGCGCCAGTCCGAGCTCGCGCAGCCAGCACACGAGCGGCGTGCGCCACTCGGTCATTGCGTACAGCGAGCAGGATGCGAACGCCATGATCCTCAAAGCGAACGCGCCACCCAACTACAACGGCGGCTTTGACGGTGCGTGCAAGTTGCTTGACATGTCTTGCTTGTTTATTGTTTGCTTGTCTTGCTTGTTGGGTGACAACTCGTTGCTGACTTGTTTGTTTGGCTTGACAACGCTTGCGAGTGCAGAGATCATGAAGCAGATCAAAGCCAAGTCGTACTACACGGACCAGTTCCAGCGCATTCAGCAGCAGACCGAAATGAGCAAGCTCCTGTCGTTCTCGGACGTTGCGCCGACGTACTACGAGACGAACTACCTCAACGTCGCACAGTCGACGTCCGTGAACCGCGTGCGCATCTGCTTTGCCATCGGTCTCGTGTCGCTCGCGGTCTTTTACTGGAACGAGTACAAGTCGGGGCTCTGGGACGCCAAGGCTGCGGTCGGCCGCACGGACGCGGACACGCTCACGGTCCAGATCCTGACGTTCGGCGTGATCCTCCCGACGTTCGTGATCGGGATCCTCGCGACGTACACGCGGTTCGGTCGCCACCACCTCGAAGCCATGACCATGGCGGTGTTCATCATCGTCGCTGCCGTGATGATTGCGAAGAAGCCGATCGAGAAGGCGACGGGTCCGGTCATTCCGCTCCTCATCCTGCTCATTCCGCTCTTTGGCATCACGCGTATGCGCTTCGTGCGGAGCTGCATCATCGGCTGGGGCATCTTCTTCTCGTACTTCATCACGATGCTCCTCGCGCGCAAGTACTACTTGCCAAACGGCGGCGCGGCGTTCGACAACACGACCAACATCTCGTACCAGAGCATCAACTACGGCATCTCGGTCATCGGCGGTATGGTGTCGCAGTACCGCCAGGAGCTCTTGCGGCGCCGAAACTTCTGTCTCCAGCTCCCGTTCTCCGGCACGATGGACTCGGACGCCGTCGCAGACATCAAGGCCGACAAGTTCTCGAAGAAGAGCCTCATGCACTTGTGGTCGCAGAAGTTCCGCCACCCGGAGGTTGAGGAGTGCTTCTACCGCTACTGGTACTTGATCGACCCGTTCCCGTACGAGAACCCGAACTCGGGGTCACTCCACACGGGCGTGTTCCGCACGATTCGCTTCGCGGTCTACACGCTCTTGCTCAACCAGTTCGTGCTCCTGCTCCAGGACATCAAGTTCCTCCAGGTCAAGCCCGACAAGTTTGTCGACAACACGGACTTCGACTACGCGCTGCTGTTGCGCTTTGGCGTCACGGTGCCGCTCTACTTCTCCGCCGCGCTCTTCATGTACTTCATGGGCAAGGCATTCTACGCCAAGTGGGTCAAGGAGGCAGAGGAGGCGAAGAACGCAGCGCTCGCGCGCGACTCGAGCGTCGTCGCGGACGTCGCGCCGGACGCCGCTGTTGATGCGCAGGACGTGCACGCGGCGGTGCCGGAGCACCAGGACACGATGCGCATGAAGCTCGTGGTGGACGCGGCGCGGATCAAGGAGAAGTCGAAGGACCGCGTGCTCGAAGTGCTGATCAACAAGGGCGGCTACGTGCGCTCGACGCAGATCTTCTCGTCGCTCGTGATCGCGACGCACGTGGCGTGCATGGGCATCTTGCTGCTCATTGTCTCGACCGGCGAGAAGTCGGACGAGCTCAAGCGCGCGGGAAACGCGGAGCAGGGCAAGCCCAAGCCGGTGTACTACATGGGCTTCCTCAACGCCGTGCTCTTTGCGCACCGCTCGGGCTTCCGCGTGCGCTTCATCTACGCGACGTACACGACTGCGGTCGTGGCCGTGGGGATCATCATCGCCGCGAGCTCGCTCTCGCCCAAGTACTACCTCGAGTACGCGGGCTACGTGTTCGTGATCCTGATCCTCGGCATGATGATCTCGTACGAGGAGGAGAACCTCCGCCGCACGTTCTTCGTGCTCAAGTCGATCCGGACGCTCGAGTTCGACGAGTGGTTCGCCGTCGTGCTGCGCATCCAGGGCTGGGTCAAGGAGCGCTTCCGCAAGAAGCTCCGCGACGTGCGGTCCAAGGGGAGCAAGGAGCTCTCGAACAGCGACGTGCTCGCGAGTGCGAAGAAGCAGAAGAAGGCCAAGGCGCCGCCGCCGCTCATGAACACGTCGGCGCAGATGGCGCAGGCGTCCAAGTTCGGCATGTACTCGCAGATGGCCAACATCGTCATTGCGCTCATCGACGTGCTCACGACGTAAGCGCCTGGCGTGACGCCTCTCGCATCCACCCACATCAGCCACATACATCCACGACGACGATGACGACTAAGTGCACTCGCACCACGTCGCTCGATCGATCGACTGACCAAATGAACGTCGCGTGCACACTAAGTAGGACCTCGGGGTCGAGGCGTTCGCTTGCTCCTTTGCTTGCTTGCTTGCTTGATAGAGTGCGTGAAGGAGCGAGCGCGTCTCGCTACTTGTCCGAGCGTCGTGCCGCCTTTGAATTGAACTCCGCACCAGCGCGACGACGTTGACCATCTTTGCTCGCTTGATGTCTGTGACGATGACTTGGTCGCTCATAGAGGACTCGTGCAATTCTCAGGATGCATCGTCGTCAAGCAGCAGACAGCAGCGCAAGCGATCCGTCGTGATGTAAGATGCTCGCCAGTAAGCGAGCAAGCGATTCGTCGTGATGTAAGGGCTGCTCGCTATGAATGGCGTCGTGTCTGATCCATGATCGAGTCTTCGGATCGCCATTGTGTGCACCGATGCTCGGAGCCTCTGACCTGCCAGCCGACTGTCACGCCCAACTACGAATGCGATCTCGCTATCGCTCGATTGCTCACACTCACTCTAGTAGCTACTGCTCCGGCTTCAGCGTCTGAGGATCGCAGTCGCGCGACAAGATGAGAAGATCGCTTGGGCGGAGAAGACGTCACGCTCTCGAGAGAGGCTGGTCGATTGGCTCGGTCGGTCTCATACTGCGAGACACCAGCATCAGCAGGAGAACGAGCTGTGCAGATGCAAGCAGCACACTAAAGCGAGCTCGAGAGCGGTCATTCTCTCCGCGTCCTCTTAGTCTTGCGCTCTCCACACTCCGCTCTGATCTGCTCTCTCGGTAACACTCGCTTGAAGCGCAGCACTTCTCAATCAGCCGAGTCACCAGCACGACCAGCAACTCCACCACCACTAACAGCACCTGAGCGCCACCGCACTAGCAACACCGCCGCCGCGTCTCCAGTGTTGCAAGCACACACACACACACACACACACACACAGTTCAGTGCCCACTCTCTCGCACCATGCACACGTCCGCTGCGATTGTCGACCCTGCCTCGGCGCGCGACGCCATCACCTCGCACGCGTACGTGAGCGGTCTCAAGGCCGGCGCGCTCTCTGCGCTCGTCACCGGCTCAGCCGTCTACACTGCCAACACGTACTCGCCCACGTTCCGCACGCGCTTGGGCGTGAGCGGCAAGTGGGGGCTCGTCGTCTCGTCCTTCCTCGGCGCCTTTGCGATCGTGTCGGACAAGGCGATTCTCCACGGCGCGCGTGACCCGGACAAGTACCTCGCGTCGATCGACCCGACGTACCGCAGTCTCAGTGCTGGCGCCAGCACCACTACTGCTGACAGTGGTCATGGCGAGCACCACCAGCTCAAACTCTACCAGCGCGCAGCCAACTACCTGTACGACCACCCGTACAAGACGCTCGCAGTCGTCGGCGTGCCGCTCGTGGGCGGCATATTCGCGTACCAGAGCACGAACCACGCGCTCGCGCGCTCGCAGCAGATCATGCACACGCGGCTGTACGGCCAAGGCGCGGTCGTGCTCTTGCTGCTCGGGTCCATGGCGTTCCACGACTACATGCACAAGCGCGGCCGCTTCCGCGTTGACAGCAGCAGCAGTAGCAGTGGCGACAATGGCGGTGTCGAGGAGCTCTGAGGCTTCAAGGGCTTCAAGAGCTTCTGAGGCTTGAGTCAACACTCTATCTATCAAAGCCAGCGAGTAGAGCGAGTCTGGAGGCAGACAGCTAGACCTCTAGACTAGCTAGACGCTAGACGTACGCTCCAGGCATTCCAGATGTGTCGAAGCAAAGCGGACCGAAGCGAAGCCTCATGGCGAACTGCATCTCCTTCTCTTTCTCAATCGACAAACGACTCACCACTGACGCGCACGTCTCCACTCAATCGAACGGCGGAGCGTACAGCGCATGCGCATACATACTCGCCTGCACATGCTCACTCGACAGAGTCTACGGTGCTCTACTGCGTCAGTTTGCATCTAGCACTGTCCTCGAACGGGCACAGTCGGCTCTGGCTCGACTACTGGCGTCGGTGACAGCGCTGCAGTCGGCGCTGGCGTCGTGATCAGACCAGGTGACGCCGGCAATGGCGATGGCGATGGAGGCACACTGGATGCTGGTGTTGGTGTTGGTGTTGGTGTTGGCGGAGCAGTTGTGCTTGGTGTCGGCACCACAGTCGATGCGGATGGCGATGGCGAAGAAGTCGCTGGTGCTGGTGCTGGCACTGGGGTCGGCAGCGCGCAGGTGTTCTGCAGCCCCGAGCACACTTGGCTCTCGAGCGGACACTCATCGACCGGGAGCCTCGCGGTGCAGAGCATCCAGCAGATGACGCCGTCCCTCGGCGCCTCCTCGCAGTCGCACTTCTTCTCGCACTTGGCGTTGAAGAACTCGGTGCCGTAGTTGCACGTGTGCGCGCACCCAACCGTCGGCGGCACGATGCTCGGGTCCTTCTTCAGCGTGCACTTCCGGAACGCGCAGCTCCCGCCCGAGTCGTGCAGCCGACGCCCGCTCGCGCACCCGATGGTCTTCAGGTCGCCCGCGTCGCGCGTCAGCAGGTACCGCGCCGTGCGGTTCGCGAACTCGCCAAACGACTGGCGACTCGCGAGCACGCGCTGGTACGCAGGTAGCAGCGTCATCTTGCCGAACCACGCGCGCAAGTTGCGCGCTCCGCGGTCTGCGACGAGCTCCTCGGGCATGCGCATGCCGTGCAGCACTGCTGGGATACGGTGACTCGTCTTGAGCCAGCGCGAGGCGCCAGTGCCCATCATGATCACGACCTCGTCGTCCTTGAGCACCGGCCGCACGTCGCGGCTGTCGCCTGTGCGGATGACCAAGCCCGAGGCGTCGGGCACCAGGCGGCGCGCCTCGACGCTGCCGTCTAGGTCGACACGGAAGAACTTTGGCGCCGCCATCGCGATGAACAAGCCGTGGTCTTCGTGTAGCGGCAGCGAGAGTGCAGCGTTTCTGGAGCGCAGCGCGCGGCTGTCGCTAACGCCGTCGCTGTCGCTGCGACCAGCCCGCGTCGGCTCGTAGACGTGGAAGTGGTCCAGCCGCACAGCGTCCGAGACGAGCTTGCGCGACGAGATGGGGACCTCGCCGTCGCTCACGGCAAAGTCGGTGTGGTCGAGCGCGTCGCCAAACGTGTGCACCGCGTGCTCGAGCGTGCGGCTGAACTCGGCGTGCAGCGCGTGGTACGCTGGACACTTGGCGGCGACCGCAGCGCTGGCGGCCGACGACGCGTCTAGCTCCCGCCCGGCGTTCACCTCGAGCGTCAGACGCTTCGTGCCGTCGGCAAAGAACTTGGTCGAGAGGAAGCGCGCGTGCTGGTCGTTGTCATGGTCGTCCTTCTCAGACGCCAGAACGCAGCGCACAGCGCTCTCGAGGTACCGCTCGCGCAGACTGGCGTAGTTGGGCACGTTCCGCAGCGCGAGGATCCCGTCCTTCTCGAGCGCCTGGAGCACGCGCCGCGGCGTATCGCCGTCGCGCAGACTGCGGTAGCCGAATGACGGGACGTCGAAGCGCGGAAGCGTCTCGAGCGACTCGACCTTCACGCTTGCACTTGCATCTGAGCTTGTCGGGACAGCAGTAGTAGGAGCTGTTGCTGTTACTGTGCTGCTGAGCGCTGGTGTCGCAATCGCGCAGAGCAGGAGGGCAAAGGCTGAGACGCGCGCCATGCTGGAGCGGAGTCTATCTGTCGGCTGCTTAGCACGAGTGGCGGTGGAGCGTCTGGCGTCTTGGCCGCGAATCGAACAGTGTCAGTGTGTGCACGAGAGCTACTCGCACGTGCACGCTCTCGGTCTTTCGGACTCTTGCTCTCTGAGCATCAGTGGAGGACGAGGTACGGCGAGAAGGTCGGTTGGATGCCGTCGTCGTCCATTGGTGCGTGTGAGCGCGATGGACAGGCACCAGTTGATGCAAGCCGTCCACTAGTGCGTGCATCTCATCAAGCGTCATCGAGTGTGTCGTGAGTGTATCGTCCGTGATCGGGTGGGTGGGTCTGTGCGCCGCCACCGAGCGCTACTGCAGTCGTCGTCGCTCTCCAGTTGCAGCACGCGATCGACGGATGACTCAATCGATCTGTCCAAGAGTGGCGTCTGCAACGACACCACGAACGGAGCTGCGACTGCTGCTACGCTACTGCTGTTGCTGACAGGAGGGAGGACAGCTCCACACGACGACGAGATTGTCGACTGTGCCGCCGCAATTGTTGAGCGGCGCGACTGCGCTCTCATGGGCGACTAGAGTGCGGTGGTGCATGTGTAGTGGCGCTGCAGATGTGCGCGCGCATAGCTCTGTTGGCGATGTCGGCCGCAGTGAGGAGAGCTCTAGTGAGATGAAGCGCGAGTCGTCGATGGCGATGGCGTCCAGCTTCGACAGTGTCGAGTCGAGAGTGTGGTTGATGCGATTTTTGCGCAGTGTGTTTTGCAAGTCAAACGCACAAATGTATGCGTTTGACTTGTTGCTTGTATGTGTACAGCTCTCTATGATCTTTTACGCCACAAGGACGAGTTGGTTTTGACTCGCGTACACTATTGCAAAATCTTGTACACGCGTCCAGCAAGCTGGATCTGTGAAAATCATGACGAAAACTTTCGAGCCATGCCGTACACCACCACCACCACCACCACCCAAGGTGGAAAATGGATGATCACAAAGCAGGTGGTTTTTGCTTGCTGCTTTATACAAACACGCAGTACAAAATACATCATTTACATTTGTGACGAAGTTTTCGCCACTGAAAAGTGAATGACAAAATGCCCTACAAAACAAGAAACATCAACTTTCTCCCAGCAATCATTACCTAACTATCGGTGTAAAACATACAATATACTTTATACTACCCACCACATGTACCTTACAGAACACAAGAATACTACGCGTCGAGCTTGTAGCGACACTGCCCTGCCACATAACCCTAGATAGGCAAATTCTACGAGGGTCTAGGTTGTCAAGAACGGCCCTGTTAGGTAAATCGTTTAACGAGGTTAAAACACTTGACAATGTTTGGCGCTATTTGTCCGTATTTAGACGGCTCAAGTCGACTACGAGCTGAGCCATCGATCTAGTCGCAGCGCCGCTATGCGCAATGGTTTTGTCATGTATCTTCAGCAGATGCGATTAGAGCAACGGCAGTCAAAATATCGCAGACTACAAATACTGACAGTGCCGCTGCAATTCATCAGCGCAGTAAAGCAGCATCGCTCAGCAAAAGAAATTGGTGTAGACTACACCTACACTCAAATATGCTGGATGACACGCTTGGCAGATCCACTTCAACTAGCGCTCGGTAACCAAATAGTGCATGGGAAGAATACCGGTATATTCGGACTGCTGTCACTGGAGTGGCGGTGATGAATAAGTTTACATGACCTGCCCTTGATTCCAGAGTGAAAATGCGATACAGTGCGCGCCAATTGGTTAGCCGCACTCATGATTATTCCTGTCTTATTTGATCGTGTGTGCCGGATTGAATCTAGAATCACCATTGTTTTCGTCGTGATTTTGTGGACAAAATAATGGTTCTTTTTGTGCTGACTTCATTGTGGGTCGAGAGAGACGACAAAGGCCACACAAAAACCACACAGTGTAATTGCACCAATGGTTTTGCAGCACGACAAGAACGCCGTCTTTAAGCCGCAACTACTCGTGAGCTGTGGCTCCTAGTATGTTGCCTTGCTCCCTTGCGCTTCACGACCTGTAGACAACGATCTGGCATCGACTCAACCAGCTTCCGTAGGTAACAAAGGTTAAGTTCCCTCCATGCCTGCAAAATGGCGCGCTTGAGCGCGTCTGCTGAGGTGTACTGCCGTCCTCCACGATAGATAGCGCGAGCCAGCACTCCACAGATGTTCTCGATGGGATTTAAGTCCGGAGAGAGCGCTGGGTGGTCGACGACTGTCACACCTTGCTCCGCCAGATACGCCATCGTGGCTCTGGCGCGGTGACACGAGGCTCCGTCTTGCTGGAACTGAACACCGTCGGCGTGGTGGAGTCGAGCAAATGGGCGCAGGTAGTCGCTGAGTGTGTCGCAGTAGGACGACGCGTTCTGGCGCCCTGAGATCACTGCGAGCTCGCTCTTGTCGCGCGCCGAAAAGAAGCCCCAAACCATGACGCTCCCGCCACCACTATGACGGCTGAAGAACGTCTGCTTCTCGCTGCGGAGGTAGTGCCAGTAACACTGGAGGCCGTCGGGACCATCCAGGTTAAATTTCTTTTCGTCTGAGTAGATGATCGCGGTCCACGGCGTGTTGTTCTTGAGCATCGCCTTAGCCCAGTCGACGCGCTTCCGTTGGTGCTCTGGTGTGAGCATGGGAGTGAAGTTGCGCTTGACGTACTGGAACATGTCGCTGAGCTGGAGCTCACGCTGCGTGGTGCGCACACTCGCAACAAGTTGGAGCGTCGTTTGCAGCGTACGCGCGCCGCTTCCTGTATTGCGAGCCTCGTCGAAAAGCCGGCGTCGAGCTCGATTGTCCAGCGCGCGAGCCCTTCCTGGCTTGTATCGCGTCCCGTACGCCTCAGGATCGCGCAAAACGTTGCTCACAACCTTGGCAGACCTTCCAACGCGGCGTGCGATCTCGTGGTGACTGAGGTTGCTCTCTGAGTAGGCAAGGATTTGACCCTTCTCACGTCGCTGAGCGGTGGACCTCAGCCCATCGCTACATGACGAGATGTTCAAAAATGAAGCGGCTTCCAGCTCTCCAATAATGTTGAACGGTTCGCGCTCTTATTGCAAATGTTTACGCCCAAGTACCGTGGCGCAATCACGCGCAAGCAAACAGGCCGGATGCTGATCAATTAGGGCAATTACACTGTGTGGTTTTTGTGTGGCCTTTGTCGTCTCTCTCGACCCACAATGAAGTCAGCACAAAAAGAACCATTATTTTGTCCACAAAATCACGACGAAAACAATGGTGATTCTAGATTCAATCCGGCACACACGATCAAATAAGACAGGAATAATCATGAGTGCGGCTAACCAATTGGCGCGCACTGTATCGCATTTTCACTCTGGAATCAAGGGCAGGTCATGTAAACTTATTCATCACCGCCACTCCAGTGACAGCAGTCCGAATATACCGGTATTCTTCCCATGCACTATTTGGTTACCGAGCGCTAGTTGAAGTGGATCTGCCAAGCGTGTCATCCAGCATATTTGAGTGTAGGTGTAGTCTACACCAATTTCTTTTGCTGAGCGATGCTGCTTTACTGCGCTGATGAATTGCAGCGGCACTGTCAGTATTTGTAGTCTGCGATATTTTGACTGCCGTTGCTCTAATCGCATCTGCTGAAGATACATGACAAAACCATTGCGCATAGCGGCGCTGCGACTAGATCGATGGCTCAGCTCGTAGTCGACTTGAGCCGTCTAAATACGGACAAATAGCGCCAAACATTGTCAAGTGTTTTAACCTCGTTAAACGATTTACCTAACAGGGCCGTTCTTGACAACCTAGACCCTCGTAGAATTTGCCTATCTAGGGTTATGTGGCAGGGCAGTGTCGCTACAAGCTCGACGCGTAGTATTCTTGTGTTCTGTAAGGTACATGTGGTGGGTAGTATAAAGTATATTGTATGTTTTACACCGATAGTTAGGTAATGATTGCTGGGAGAAAGTTGATGTTTCTTGTTTTGTAGGGCATTTTGTCATTCACTTTTCAGTGGCGAAAACTTCGTCACAAATGTAAATGATGTATTTTGTACTGCGTGTTTGTATAAAGCAGCAAGCAAAAACCACCTGCTTTGTGATCATCCATTTTCCACCTTGGGTGGTGGTGGTGGTGGTGGTGTACGGCATGGCTCGAAAGTTTTCGTCATGATTTTCACAGATCCAGCTTGCTGGACGCGTGTACAAGATTTTGCAATAGTGTACGCGAGTCAAAACCAACTCGTCCTTGTGGCGTAAAAGATCATAGAGAGCTGTACACATACAAGCAACAAGTCAAACGCATACATTTGTGCGTTTGACTTGCAAAACACACTGCGCAAAAATCGCATCAACCACACTCTCGACTCGACACTGTCGAAGCTGGACGCCATCGCCATCGACGACTCGCGCTTCATCTCACTAGAGCTCTCCTCACTGCGGCCGACATCGCCAACAGAGCTATGCGCGCGCACATCTGCAGCGCCACTACACATGCACCACCGCACTCTAGTCGCCCATGAGAGCGCAGTCGCGCCGCTCAACAATTGCGGCGGCACAGTCGACAATCTCGTCGTCGTGTGGAGCTGTCCTCCCTCCTGTCAGCAACAGCAGTAGCGTAGCAGCAGTCGCAGCTCCGTTCGTGGTGTCGTTGCAGACGCCACTCTTGGACAGATCGATTGAGTCATCCGTCGATCGCGTGCTGCAACTGGAGAGCGACGACGACTGCAGTAGCGCTCGGTGGCGGCGCACAGACCCACCCACCCGATCACGGACGATACACTCACGACACACTCGATGACGCTTGATGAGATGCACGCACTAGTGGACGGCTTGCATCAACTGGTGCCTGTCCATCGCGCTCACACGCACCAATGGACGACGACGGCATCCAACCGACCTTCTCGCCGTACCTCGTCCTCCACTGATGCTCAGAGAGCAAGAGTCCGAAAGACCGAGAGCGTGCACGTGCGAGTAGCTCTCGTGCACACACTGACACTGTTCGATTCGCGGCCAAGACGCCAGACGCTCCACCGCCACTCGTGCTAAGCAGCCGACAGATAGACTCCGCTCCAGCATGGCGCGCGTCTCAGCCTTTGCCCTCCTGCTCTGCGCGATTGCGACACCAGCGCTCAGCAGCACAGTAACAGCAACAGCTCCTACTACTGCTGTCCCGACAAGCTCAGATGCAAGTGCAAGCGTGAAGGTCGAGTCGCTCGAGACGCTTCCGCGCTTCGACGTCCCGTCATTCGGCTACCGCAGTCTGCGCGACGGCGATACGCCGCGGCGCGTGCTCCAGGCGCTCGAGAAGGACGGGATCCTCGCGCTGCGGAACGTGCCCAACTACGCCAGTCTGCGCGAGCGGTACCTCGAGAGCGCTGTGCGCTGCGTTCTGGCGTCTGAGAAGGACGACCATGACAACGACCAGCACGCGCGCTTCCTCTCGACCAAGTTCTTTGCCGACGGCACGAAGCGTCTGACGCTCGAGGTGAACGCCGGGCGGGAGCTAGACGCGTCGTCGGCCGCCAGCGCTGCGGTCGCCGCCAAGTGTCCAGCGTACCACGCGCTGCACGCCGAGTTCAGCCGCACGCTCGAGCACGCGGTGCACACGTTTGGCGACGCGCTCGACCACACCGACTTTGCCGTGAGCGACGGCGAGGTCCCCATCTCGTCGCGCAAGCTCGTCTCGGACGCTGTGCGGCTGGACCACTTCCACGTCTACGAGCCGACGCGGGCTGGTCGCAGCGACAGCGACGGCGTTAGCGACAGCCGCGCGCTGCGCTCCAGAAACGCTGCACTCTCGCTGCCGCTACACGAAGACCACGGCTTGTTCATCGCGATGGCGGCGCCAAAGTTCTTCCGTGTCGACCTAGACGGCAGCGTCGAGGCGCGCCGCCTGGTGCCCGACGCCTCGGGCTTGGTCATCCGCACAGGCGACAGCCGCGACGTGCGGCCGGTGCTCAAGGACGACGAGGTCGTGATCATGATGGGCACTGGCGCCTCGCGCTGGCTCAAGACGAGTCACCGTATCCCAGCAGTGCTGCACGGCATGCGCATGCCCGAGGAGCTCGTCGCAGACCGCGGAGCGCGCAACTTGCGCGCGTGGTTCGGCAAGATGACGCTGCTACCTGCGTACCAGCGCGTGCTCGCGAGTCGCCAGTCGTTTGGCGAGTTCGCGAACCGCACGGCGCGGTACCTGCTGACGCGCGACGCGGGCGACCTGAAGACCATCGGGTGCGCGAGCGGGCGTCGGCTGCACGACTCGGGCGGGAGCTGCGCGTTCCGGAAGTGCACGCTGAAGAAGGACCCGAGCATCGTGCCGCCGACGGTTGGGTGCGCGCACACGTGCAACTACGGCACCGAGTTCTTCAACGCCAAGTGCGAGAAGAAGTGCGACTGCGAGGAGGCGCCGAGGGACGGCGTCATCTGCTGGATGCTCTGCACCGCGAGGCTCCCGGTCGATGAGTGTCCGCTCGAGAGCCAAGTGTGCTCGGGGCTGCAGAACACCTGCGCGCTGCCGACCCCAGTGCCAGCACCAGCACCAGCGACTTCTTCGCCATCGCCATCCGCATCGACTGTGGTGCCGACACCAAGCACAACTGCTCCGCCAACACCAACACCAACACCAACACCAGCATCCAGTGTGCCTCCATCGCCATCGCCATTGCCGGCGTCACCTGGTCTGATCACGACGCCAGCGCCGACTGCAGCGCTGTCACCGACGCCAGTAGTCGAGCCAGAGCCGACTGTGCCCGTTCGAGGACAGTGCTAGATGCAAACTGACGCAGTAGAGCACCGTAGACTCTGTCGAGTGAGCATGTGCAGGCGAGTATGTATGCGCATGCGCTGTACGCTCCGCCGTTCGATTGAGTGGAGACGTGCGCGTCAGTGGTGAGTCGTTTGTCGATTGAGAAAGAGAAGGAGATGCAGTTCGCCATGAGGCTTCGCTTCGGTCCGCTTTGCTTCGACACATCTGGAATGCCTGGAGCGTACGTCTAGCGTCTAGCTAGTCTAGAGGTCTAGCTGTCTGCCTCCAGACTCGCTCTACTCGCTGGCTTTGATAGATAGAGTGTTGACTCAAGCCTCAGAAGCTCTTGAAGCCCTTGAAGCCTCAGAGCTCCTCGACACCGCCATTGTCGCCACTGCTACTGCTGCTGCTGTCAACGCGGAAGCGGCCGCGCTTGTGCATGTAGTCGTGGAACGCCATGGACCCGAGCAGCAAGAGCACGACCGCGCCTTGGCCGTACAGCCGCGTGTGCATGATCTGCTGCGAGCGCGCGAGCGCGTGGTTCGTGCTCTGGTACGCGAATATGCCGCCCACGAGCGGCACGCCGACGACTGCGAGCGTCTTGTACGGGTGGTCGTACAGGTAGTTGGCTGCGCGCTGGTAGAGTTTGAGCTGGTGGTGCTCGCCATGACCACTGTCAGCAGTAGTGGTGCTGGCGCCAGCACTGAGACTGCGGTACGTCGGGTCGATCGACGCGAGGTACTTGTCCGGGTCACGCGCGCCGTGGAGAATCGCCTTGTCCGACACGATCGCAAAGGCGCCGAGGAAGGACGAGACGACGAGCCCCCACTTGCCGCTCACGCCCAAGCGCGTGCGGAACGTGGGCGAGTACGTGTTGGCAGTGTAGACGGCTGAGCCGGTGACGAGCGCAGAGAGCGCGCCGGCCTTGAGACCGCTCACGTACGCGTGCGAGGTGATGGCGTCGCGCGCCGAGGCAGGGTCGACAATCGCAGCGGACGTGTGCATGGTGCGAGAGAGTGGGCACTGAACTGTGTGTGTGTGTGTGTGTGTGTGTGTGCTTGCAACACTGGAGACGCGGCGGCGGTGTTGCTAGTGCGGTGGCGCTCAGGTGCTGTTAGTGGTGGTGGAGTTGCTGGTCGTGCTGGTGACTCGGCTGATTGAGAAGTGCTGCGCTTCAAGCGAGTGTTACCGAGAGAGCAGATCAGAGCGGAGTGTGGAGAGCGCAAGACTAAGAGGACGCGGAGAGAATGACCGCTCTCGAGCTCGCTTTAGTGTGCTGCTTGCATCTGCACAGCTCGTTCTCCTGCTGATGCTGGTGTCTCGCAGTATGAGACCGACCGAGCCAATCGACCAGCCTCTCTCGAGAGCGTGACGTCTTCTCCGCCCAAGCGATCTTCTCATCTTGTCGCGCGACTGCGATCCTCAGACGCTGAAGCCGGAGCAGTAGCTACTAGAGTGAGTGTGAGCAATCGAGCGATAGCGAGATCGCATTCGTAGTTGGGCGTGACAGTCGGCTGGCAGGTCAGAGGCTCCGAGCATCGGTGCACACAATGGCGATCCGAAGACTCGATCATGGATCAGACACGACGCCATTCATAGCGAGCAGCCCTTACATCACGACGAATCGCTTGCTCGCTTACTGGCGAGCATCTTACATCACGACGGATCGCTTGCGCTGCTGTCTGCTGCTTGACGACGATGCATCCTGAGAATTGCACGAGTCCTCTATGAGCGACCAAGTCATCGTCACAGACATCAAGCGAGCGAGTAGCGAGTGTCCTGGTGGATCTCATTGCGCTTCTCGATTGTGTCGAAGCAGCGCGAGGCGCTTTCATTGTGCAATTGATTTCGAGAGCTTGATGCATTCCTGTAGCTACGTGGTGTCGGGATGACATGTTGTCTGAATGCACCAACGCGACCACGCAGCAGTAGCTGCTGCCGCCATCGCGAGCACCGGCATGGGCCATGAAGAGGACCATTGACGATCGAGACTGTGCTGTTCTTGGCGATTGTACTTCGGCGACCGGATTGTCGAGAAGTGCGTTTTTATATGCGCCACATCGAGCCACACGATTTCTCTCGTTCGATTTCGTATAGCCAAGTACTTTATTGAAATCAAATTCGGCGGATACAAGTGGGTCGGTCCACGAATTGCTGGATATGACTTGCAAACTGTAAACTATCGAGCGAATCGCAAGCGATCATACAATTTCCAAGTCCTGGTCAACAGCAGCGCGCAGCGAGTCGTTGAGTGCTCCTCGGTCGCTTCGAACGTGCGGCTCGGAGCATTTCCGCGGATCCTCGTCGAAGCGCACACCTCTCGCCCGCTCGCTCGTCCTCCTCGTCATCATCTCCACTGCTACGATGTTCCGCCAGCTGCTGTCCAAGTCCGCGAAGAGCGTGGCTGCGCGTGGCATGGCCACGTTCGAGCGCACGAAGCCGCACTTGAACGTCGGCACGATCGGCCACGTCGACCACGGCAAGACGACGCTCACGGCCGCGATCACGCGCGTGCTCGCCGAGAGCGGCGGCGCGACGTTCACGAGCTACGAGGACATTGACAAGGCGCCAGAGGAGCGCGCGCGTGGTATCACGATCTCGACTGCGCACGTCGAGTACGAGACGACGAACCGCCACTACGCGCACGTCGACTGCCCGGGCCACGCCGACTACGTCAAGAACATGATCACGGGCGCGGCGCAGATGGACGGCGGTATCCTCGTCGTGTCGGCCGGCGACGGCCCGATGCCGCAGACGCGTGAGCACATTCTGCTCGCGCGCCAGGTCGGCGTGCCAGCGCTCGTGGTGTTCATGAACAAGGTCGACCAGGTCGACGACGAGGAGCTCCTTGAGCTCGTCGAGATGGAGATCCGCGAGCTCCTTGAGGTGTACGACTTCCCGGCGGACGAGATCCCGGTCGTGCGCGGCTCGGCGCTCGCTGCCGTGGAGGACCGCGACCACGCGATCGGCCGCGACGCGGTGCTGAAGCTCATGGAGGAGGTCGACAACTACATCCCGAACCCGACGCGCGACTTTGAGAAGCCGTTCCTCATGCCGGTCGAGGACGTGTTCTCGATCTCGGGCCGTGGCACGGTCGTGAGCGGCCGCGTGGAGCAGGGTGTGATCAACACGGGCGACGAAGTCGAGCTCGTGGGCATCCGCACGCCGTCGACGAAGACGACGTGCACGGGTGTCGAGATGTTCAAGAAGCAGCTCGACCGCGGTCAGGCCGGCGACAACGTCGGTCTGCTGCTGCGTGGCCTCAAGCGCGACGACGTGCTGCGTGGCCAGGTGCTGTGCAAGCCAGGCACCATTGCGCCGCACACCAAGTTCGAGGCCGAGGTGTACGTGCTCAAGAAGGAGGAGGGCGGTCGCCACACGCCGTTCTTCTCGAACTACCGCCCGCAGTTCTTCTTCCGCACGGCCGACGTCACGGGCAACATCCAGCTCAAGGCCGGCACGGAGATGGTCATGCCGGGCGACAACACGGCGATCGACATTGAGCTCATCTCGCCGATCGCGCTCGAGTCGGGCATGAAGTTCTCAATCCGCGAGGGCGGCCGCACGATCGGCGCCGGTGTCGTCTCGAAGGTCGACGCGTAAGCTTCAGATATCTTAGACACCCACCACTCGTGCGCTCGTCTGCGCTCGCTCGCTCGCTCGCTGCGAACAGGTACTGAGCGTTCGCAGCTCGTGACACGTGCGCGCACTGAGCGAGCGAGCAGCAGACAGCACCCTTCTCGTAAAACAGCAACTCTCTCACACACACTCGCTCAAGTCGCTTGTGCTCGGTCCGTCTCGTAGACTCTGCGTTGTAGGACCCTTGGGACTCGTTTGTCACCTCATCCGCGGCACTGCCGTCGTTGCCGTCCTAAGACACAAAGCGCCGTCACGTGGCAACATTCGGCGCTGTTCAGCACTGCGACTTGCGCACCATGTCGCTGTCGACGACCACTCACTCGACATTCAGCTAACCTCTCAACTCTCGGCTCATGGCTCTCAAGTCCCAGCTCTCAAGTGCTCTGTGGCTCTCAGCTATTGTGCTAGCGCACAGCTTCAGTTTCTTGCAACGGCACGGAGCCACTTCTTCATCTTGGATGTGCTCACGTCCGCCAAACCTCGCAGCGCACCAGCAGCAACATCACTTCGCTCGGACCTCCGATCTAGGACCTAGGACCTTGGAGCTTGGAGCTCTGACGATCTGAGTTCTCGGAAACAAACGAGTGAACACGATACAGACTGACGTTGGACTCGGAGCGCATGACGATCAGAACAGGACTCAACAGGACTGCTATGCGACGGACTCGATCGATCGTGCGCTCTTGCTCGCAGTGTGCGTATCGTGAACACTCGCTCGAGTGACTGTGTGGGTTTGTGAATGGGCACATGACCGCGTCGTCGTTGTCCTTTGGCAGCGTGCCTCCAAATCCCAGGAGCAACTCCTTCTCGTGCGCCACCTCTCGCTCTCGCGCTCGCTCTCGCGCTCGAGTCCAGTCGCCTCGGCGCACGAGACAAAGTCTCAAGTCTCAAGTCTCAAGTCTCAATGCGCAAAGCGCGGAGGAGTCAGTCGCACATTGAGCGCAGCGCTGATCGTCGCTCGCTCTCGCTCTTCAGCCGCTCCGACTCTTGTGCTGCTGCAGCTGCTGTCATCGCTGACGACTGCGCGCATCGACTGCCGCTTGGGCCGCTTGAACACTACGTGTGCTCGATGTCCATGTTCGTAGAAACACACGCTTGCCTGTACATCGCGACCGATGCACGATCCTCGTAGTACTAGCAGAGGCACACCGCCTGGACTAGCACGAGTAGTAGCACCACCGAGAGACGTCGCTGCGCTGACTCGTGCAAGTCCACGCAGCTCTTGCTCTTAACACAAGAACGGTGTTGGTGCGTCGCGTCGCCCAGGATTGCGCTCGCGAGCCCAAGCATTGCGCATCGTTGTCTGCTGCTGCTGTTGCTGATGGAAGCTGTGTGATCGGTGTGTATGTCGTCGTCGTCTCGCCCATGCGAGCCAGTCGAGCTACCTGCTATCGACGTCTGCTGCTATCTGCTATCCTATGCGATCGGCTCTAGACATGAACACCGGCTTTGCGTGAGCAAAGCTGCTGCTGCTGCTGCAGTCTTTGCAATGCAATGGCGCGCTCCGTCGCGCACCAGCGAGCGAGCGCGTCTTTGCTGCGGAAGTCGCGTCTCGTGTCAAGCCGAACACTGCCGAACACGCCAAGATTGCTTGCTATTGGGCTTTGGACAGCGTAAGGAGCGCCTCGACGTGATCTCGTCGAGACACTCACGAGCACGTGCGAGTGGGCAGCAGCAGTGAACAGCAGTGAACAGCTTTGAAGATCGGCTGCCGTGTCGACTGCGCGCGATTGTCGCCCGCAGGCGTCAGTCTGCATTCTCAGGAGGCGAGCTCGAGACTCGCAGAGCTGCTGCTGATGCTACTGAGGCAGTGGCGACGGCAGCAGCAGCAGGTGGACAACATCCGCGCGTGCGTTCGGTCGGTCGATCGGCCGGCTCGACTTGACTTCACGCGCCTGGCTCCTTGCTGCTGCTGCAGTCTCGGTGAACGCACACATGCGAGCGAGCGGTGAGTGCTCACTATCGGATCTGCACGGCCGCTGGCACGACACCAACGCCGCCGCCGACCAGCACTACGACTGCGACTGCCGACACGCACCGCACTCGCTGGCTCGCTCTCCCACACACACGCGACGCTCGTTGCCGCCACCGCAACCACGGTCTTCTTCCCACTCGCACCGATGCAGGCGACGATCTTGGCACCGACGCGCAGCTTCCTCGACTTGCTCCTGAGCAAAGGCGCGAGTCCGCCGCCGCCGTCAGCGTTCAATGCGACGCAGCCGCCCACGCTACTCAAGCGCAGCAAAGCCTCGAGCATGCTCGACCTCTTCTCGCGCCGACGACGCAGCAGCGCTCTCCCGCGCGAGCGATCGTCGTCGTGCTTGCACATGTCGTCTGACAATGACGATGACGAGCTCGCGCGCGCTGCAGCAGACGCAACAACAAGAACAAACACACGAGGCGGCGGCGCGACATCATCGACTGCATCATCCTCCTCCACGCTCAAGAAGTGCGCGAGCGCCAGTGCGTCGCTGACCAAGAGCGGCTGGGGCATGGTGGCCGTGCTCAACGAGCTCGAGCAGTGCGCGTCGTTCTACCAGCACCGCCGCCGCTCCCAACGCGACTTGCGCAATGTTTGCCGCAACTGCGGCCGTCACTTCTTCACAGACCTGAGCGGCGTGGCCGATGACGCGTTCTGCTCGCTCGACTGCCAGGCGTCGCACGCGTACGTGCACGACATGCAGGACGTCGTGGACTTGCAGCTGGACCTGGGCGACAGCAGCTGGAGCGACTCGAGTCACAGCACGAGCGATAGCTCCGTCCAGTCTGTCTGGACAGTCGGGTCGTGAGAGACCGCAGTACGCACGCAGGCACACACACGTTGAGTGTGACCTGGCGCAAGACCAGAGCTGTCGACACACGCACAGCAAACACACAGTTCAGCCAGAGACGACTCAAGTAGTAGTAGGAGTCGCACAGTAGTAGTAGGAGCAGCAGTCACTGGGAATGAATGGGTCCGATCTCGACCTTCCGACTGATCGCACGTGCTCTTGCTCGCTCCGTTGTCATGTGCATGTGCGTGCATGTGCTTCGCTCGCGTCTCGCACTCGTGCGTCTTGCAGATGGGCGTTCGAGAGAGAAGCACCGCCACCGGCGCGACGCTTGAGCCGTCGCCAAGCAACTGCCAACCGAGACTTGACTGCTACTCTGTATGATGCCCTACGTGACTGCCTGACAGACGCACTCGGTCAACTCTGTCGACAGTGACGACGTTGACGAGGTCGACGCTGGAGCTGACGCCGGTGCTGACACTGGTGCCACTGCCACTCCTACAGTGACAACGTCTACGGCTAACAAGACGAGCGCTGCTACGTCCAAAGCGACTCCACACGCAGGCAACTCGATGATCGTGGACGTGAGCAAAGAGAGCTGCATCCGCGCCGCGAGCGACGGCGATAGCGACACTGTGCGGCGCTACTTTGCACAGCTCGAGACACAAGGCATCGGCAGCAGTAGTAGCAGTAGCTCCTCGCGAACGCAGCAGCGTCAAGACAAGTGCGACAGTGGCGAGTGCGGCCATGGCACGAGCGGTGCCGATGAACCAGCTACACCTGCTATGCTAGACACAGCAGACGCAACAAGCGCAACAACCGAGTATGCCAAGATCGCCGCCACCTCGCGCTTCTTCTTCCGAAACCAAGTCGACATGACGCACACGCTCTTCGCCGAGGCGATCGAGAACGGCCATGTGGCGGTCGTGCAGACGCTCCTGGCGCCACCTGCGCGCGCATGCATCGAGCCGTCGCTCGCCGCGCTCTTGCCCGAGCTGCTCGTCGCTGCGATCGAAGAGGACCACCCCGAGATCGTCGAGTGTCTGCTCACGCTCGGTGGCGCCGACGCGAACGCGAGTGTGACGAGCAAGAGCAGCAGCAGTAGCAGTCACAGTAACAGTGTCAGCAGCAGCGACGACTCGGAGCTGGACACAGTGAGTCCACTCTGCAAAGCCGCCGAGCTCGGGTCGCTCGAGGCCGCGCAGCTCCTCGTGGCCCACGGCGCCGACGTGTGCGCGCGCCACGACCGCACGGGTCGCACTGCGCTGCACGCGGCCGCGACGCAAGGCGACGTCGACGTCGTGGCCTTCCTGCTCGCGAGCGGCGCGGACGTGGACGCGCCGGACTATGCGCGACGCGAGACGGCGCTCGTGTCGGCGGTCAAGAAGGGCAACAGCGGCGTCGTGGCGCGGCTCATCGCTGCGAATGCGCGGCTGGACGTGCCGAACGCGTTCGGGAGCACGGCGCTGCACGTCGCGCGCGTCGAGGGCCAGCGCGAGATCTGCGCGCTGCTCGAGGCGGCCGGCGCGCAGGTGCTCGAAGTGCCACGTACGCCGCGGCGGGTGTAGCTCACGGAGACGAGTGGGTGAGTGAGCGAGCGAGTAAGCGATGGCTGGCAGAGGAGGAAGCGGTCGAGACAGTCACAGACGCTGTGGCAGCAGCAGCTCAGGAAGACCGACAGAGAGACCAACAGACCAAGAGCAGGCGCTAAGCAAGAGGAGACCAGAGACGTCTAGAGGCAAATAAGGTACATGTACTAGAGAGGGTGAGCGGCTACGCTGGCGCTGGCCACGCGCGCAGCACGTTCCCAGTCGCGTGCTGCGGGCGTCTACTGCTACGTGGCGGCAGCGTCTAGTGCGCGAGTGCGTGAACACGACTACAGCGCATGGCGCTCGACGTGCTCGTGGTCGTCGAGCGGCACCTCGAAGCGGCCGCGCTTGTGCATGTAGTCGTGGAACGCCATGGAGCTGAGCAGCAGCACGACGACCGCGCCTTGGCCGTACAGCCGCGTGTGCATGATCTGCTGCGAGCGCGCGATCGCGTGGTTCGTGCTCTGGTACGCGAAGATGCCGCCCACGAGCGGCACACCGACGGTCGCGAGCGTCTTGTACGGGTGGTCGTACAGGTAGTTGGCCGCGCGCTCGTGGAGCTTCAGGCGGTGGCTCTGGCTCTCTTGCTGCTCCACGTAGTTCGGGTCGAGCGACGCGAGGTACTTCTCCGGCTCGCGCGCGCCGTGCACGAGCGCCTTGTCCGACACGATCGCGAAGGCGCCGAGGAAAGACGAGACGACGAGCCCCCACTTGCCGCTCACGCCCAGGCGCGTGCGGAACGCCTTCCAGTGCTTGTTGGCGTTGTAGACGCCCGTGGCGGTGACCGCCGCGGCCACAGCGCCGGCCTTGAGGCCGCTCGTGTACGCGTGCATCGTGATGATGTCGCGCGTCTCCTTGGAGTTCTTCATGTCCGTCGCGGTGGTCGACATGCTGGCGCTGGTTTGGTCGTGTGCGGTGGTGGTGGTGCTGCAGTCGCGGTGGTGGCGACTTGATGCTGCGCAGTGGCGGGGGAATCGCAAAGTGCGTGCTGCCGCGCCAAGACATCGCCGAAGCTCACTCGCGCAGTCCTCTTCGTCGTCGTCGAGTGAGCAGAGCGAGCTCGCGCATCAAGAGCCCGTGACACTCGGGACATCCATCATCGCCCGTGCGTGTTTCTGCTGCAGTGACACTCAAGTCGAGTGTGTCTGCGCTGAAGCGCAAGGTCTCTGTCGTTGCATACATCTGTCCCACGCAGGTCTTATTCTGCACCGAATGAGCGAGTGTCTCGCTCATGTGTGTGTTTACTCGCTGCATACGCTTGCGTCGTCAGATATATTTGACTCCGAGACGGCGCATGCAACGACAGAGACCTCGCGTCGCACTCGGTCAGGCAGCGCCTTGAGACGATGAGCTCGAGCTCGAGATCAGTCGAGATCAAGATCGAGACCGATCGATCGATCGACTGATCCTGGCAACAGCGTCTTGTGCGAAGCACCAAGAGCCAACAAGTCCAAACAAAGAGGGCGGACATGGAGGAGATGCCACCACCGCCACCTGCTCCCTGCCTGCCTGCCTACCTGCCTACCTGCCTGACGAGCGGCGAGCAACTTTTTCCGCTGGTGGAGGTTGAAGTCTGCCGCACCATCTCGTGTTCACGTGCTGCGTCGGTTCACTGCCAGCTGGTGCGCACACGTGGCGACTGACGCTCGCTCGCTCGCTGCAGACATAGGACCAGACGTGTTGACGACTGAGTGAGTGTGCGCGCACTGCTGGCCAATCACCCGGTCATTCGCGAGCGGCGCCTTCAAGCTGCCGGCGCGCCTGACCGACCGACCTCCTCATCGCATTCACCACCGCCGCCGCCGCTGCGCCTGACCTCCGATACAGAGACGTCGCGACACTGGGTAACGCACGCCCACCCGTTCACTCGCTCTCGGATTCCTACGTGCTCTCGTGCTCTCGTGCTCTCATGCTCCGATTCAACACTCTCAGATACTCGCATGTACTAGCATGCACTCGCATGTATTCGCGCTGGATGCCAGCCGTCTCAAGTGGTGCCTGATGCACGACACATGCTACGACCTTGTGACCGCTCGCTCGCACCTGCGATCGCGCTCGATCCGTCCTCAATCTGTCGTCGCCAGCCAGTGTCGTTGCAAAACCGTCCACCAGGCATAGGCACACGCACATGTGTGTCCACCTCACACCACTGAAAGCGACACCTCCAAGATGGTCGATCGGTCGATCAGCAGCACTTGGACATGAACAAGCATGACGCGTGAGTCCGGAGTGTCTACAGAGAGAGCAACGCGAGTAGAATGTGCGCATTGGAGGCTGTCTGATGCGCTGCCATGCTACTGGTGTAGGATGTACTTGTGGTGGTGTATCAAGACGGAAGTGAACACAAGACTTGTGTGAAAGCACTCGTGGTGCCATCGGTGGCGCCCAACGTCCAATCGCTCTTGCAATCGGCACTTGTACAGGCAGTCTTGTACTTGATCCTCCTATCCGAGCGCGAACAACATATCGAGACGACTTCAGCAACTTCGTCATAATGAAGACTCGCGGAGCTCTCATGTCAGCAATGGACTCATGCATGGTTGGCTCGTCGGAGGCGTGGATTCGTGGTCCGTCTCAAATAGCAGCAACCTTCGCGAGCTCAGGTGCTCAAACGGTTTGCACGGAGCCGTGCATCTCAGAGACGTCCTCAATCAAGGCAGCTTCATCAAGTTCTGCAGCGAAAGATGTGGGAGTTTATGAAAGACCCAGTGTAGCTGCGTCGTTGACAAGTCCACGGCTTCTGTAGCACAATCAACGCGATCAAGCTCGACGGCATCATGACATTGGGCCATCATACTGGCTCGCAGCAAACCTGTTCGATGGGCGTGCTTGCGTCGAGGCTCCAGCAACGAGGCCGCCACAACAGCAACGAAGTGATACAACATCAACGTTCATTTCCATAGCGGCTCAGGACTCATACACTCGCTCAATGCTCGCGCAGCTAGGATATGCTGCTGATCGACCGATCGACCATCTTGGAGGTGTCGCTTTCAGTGGTGTGAGGTGGACACACATGTGCGTGTGCCTATGCCTGGTGGACGGTTTTGCAACGACACTGGCTGGCGACGACAGATTGAGGACGGATCGAGCGCGATCGCAGGTGCGAGCGAGCGGTCACAAGGTCGTAGCATGTGTCGTGCATCAGGCACCACTTGAGACGGCTGGCATCCAGCGCGAATACATGCGAGTGCATGCTAGTACATGCGAGTATCTGAGAGTGTTGAATCGGAGCATGAGAGCACGAGAGCACGAGAGCACGTAGGAATCCGAGAGCGAGTGAACGGGTGGGCGTGCGTTACCCAGTGTCGCGACGTCTCTGTATCGGAGGTCAGGCGCAGCGGCGGCGGCGGTGGTGAATGCGATGAGGAGGTCGGTCGGTCAGGCGCGCCGGCAGCTTGAAGGCGCCGCTCGCGAATGACCGGGTGATTGGCCAGCAGTGCGCGCACACTCACTCAGTCGTCAACACGTCTGGTCCTATGTCTGCAGCGAGCGAGCGAGCGTCAGTCGCCACGTGTGCGCACCAGCTGGCAGTGAACCGACGCAGCACGTGAACACGAGATGGTGCGGCAGACTTCAACCTCCACCAGCGGAAAAAGTTGCTCGCCGCTCGTCAGGCAGGTAGGCAGGTAGGCAGGCAGGCAGGGAGCAGGTGGCGGTGGTGGCATCTCCTCCATGTCCGCCCTCTTTGTTTGGACTTGTTGGCTCTTGGTGCTTCGCACAAGACGCTGTTGCCAGGATCAGTCGATCGATCGATCGGTCTCGATCTTGATCTCGACTGATCTCGAGCTCGAGCTCATCGTCTCAAGGCGCTGCCTGACCGAGTGCGACGCGAGGTCTCTGTCGTTGCATGCGCCGTCTCGGAGTCAAATATATCTGACGACGCAAGCGTATGCAGCGAGTAAACACACACATGAGCGAGACACTCGCTCATTCGGTGCAGAATAAGACCTGCGTGGGACAGATGTATGCAACGACAGAGACCTTGCGCTTCAGCGCAGACACACTCGACTTGAGTGTCACTGCAGCAGAAACACGCACGGGCGATGATGGATGTCCCGAGTGTCACGGGCTCTTGATGCGCGAGCTCGCTCTGCTCACTCGACGACGACGAAGAGGACTGCGCGAGTGAGCTTCGGCGATGTCTTGGCGCGGCAGCACGCACTTTGCGATTCCCCCGCCACTGCGCAGCATCAAGTCGCCACCACCGCGACTGCAGCACCACCACCACCGCACACGACCAAACCAGCGCCAGCATGTCGACCACCGCGACGGACATGAAGAACTCCAAGGAGACGCGCGACATCATCACGATGCACGCGTACACGAGCGGCCTCAAGGCCGGCGCTGTGGCCGCGGCGGTCACCGCCACGGGCGTCTACAACGCCAACAAGCACTGGAAGGCGTTCCGCACGCGCCTGGGCGTGAGCGGCAAGTGGGGGCTCGTCGTCTCGTCTTTCCTCGGCGCCTTCGCGATCGTGTCGGACAAGGCGCTCGTGCACGGCGCGCGCGAGCCGGAGAAGTACCTCGCGTCGCTCGACCCGAACTACGTGGAGCAGCAAGAGAGCCAGAGCCACCGCCTGAAGCTCCACGAGCGCGCGGCCAACTACCTGTACGACCACCCGTACAAGACGCTCGCGACCGTCGGTGTGCCGCTCGTGGGCGGCATCTTCGCGTACCAGAGCACGAACCACGCGATCGCGCGCTCGCAGCAGATCATGCACACGCGGCTGTACGGCCAAGGCGCGGTCGTCGTGCTGCTGCTCAGCTCCATGGCGTTCCACGACTACATGCACAAGCGCGGCCGCTTCGAGGTGCCGCTCGACGACCACGAGCACGTCGAGCGCCATGCGCTGTAGTCGTGTTCACGCACTCGCGCACTAGACGCTGCCGCCACGTAGCAGTAGACGCCCGCAGCACGCGACTGGGAACGTGCTGCGCGCGTGGCCAGCGCCAGCGTAGCCGCTCACCCTCTCTAGTACATGTACCTTATTTGCCTCTAGACGTCTCTGGTCTCCTCTTGCTTAGCGCCTGCTCTTGGTCTGTTGGTCTCTCTGTCGGTCTTCCTGAGCTGCTGCTGCCACAGCGTCTGTGACTGTCTCGACCGCTTCCTCCTCTGCCAGCCATCGCTTACTCGCTCGCTCACTCACCCACTCGTCTCCGTGAGCTACACCCGCCGCGGCGTACGTGGCACTTCGAGCACCTGCGCGCCGGCCGCCTCGAGCAGCGCGCAGATCTCGCGCTGGCCCTCGACGCGCGCGACGTGCAGCGCCGTGCTCCCGAACGCGTTCGGCACGTCCAGCCGCGCATTCGCAGCGATGAGCCGCGCCACGACGCCGCTGTTGCCCTTCTTGACCGCCGACACGAGCGCCGTCTCGCGTCGCGCATAGTCCGGCGCGTCCACGTCCGCGCCGCTCGCGAGCAGGAAGGCCACGACGTCGACGTCGCCTTGCGTCGCGGCCGCGTGCAGCGCAGTGCGACCCGTGCGGTCGTGGCGCGCGCACACGTCGGCGCCGTGGGCCACGAGGAGCTGCGCGGCCTCGAGCGACCCGAGCTCGGCGGCTTTGCAGAGTGGACTCACTGTGTCCAGCTCCGAGTCGTCGCTGCTGCTGACACTGTTACTGTGACTGCTACTGCTGCTGCTCTTGCTCGTCACACTCGCGTTCGCGTCGGCGCCACCGAGCGTGAGCAGACACTCGACGATCTCGGGGTGGTCCTCTTCGATCGCAGCGACGAGCAGCTCGGGCAAGAGCGCGGCGAGCGACGGCTCGATGCATGCGCGCGCAGGTGGCGCCAGGAGCGTCTGCACGACCGCCACATGGCCGTTCTCGATCGCCTCGGCGAAGAGCGTGTGCGTCATGTCGACTTGGTTTCGGAAGAAGAAGCGCGAGGTGGCGGCGATCTTGGCATACTCGGTTGTTGCGCTTGTTGCGTCTGCTGTGTCTAGCATAGCAGGTGTAGCTGGTTCATCGGCACCGCTCGTGCCATGGCCGCACTCGCCACTGTCGCACTTGTCTTGACGCTGCTGCGTTCGCGAGGAGCTACTGCTACTACTGCTGCCGATGCCTTGTGTCTCGAGCTGTGCAAAGTAGCGCCGCACAGTGTCGCTATCGCCGTCGCTCGCGGCGCGGATGCAGCTCTCTTTGCTCACGTCCACGATCATCGAGTTGCCTGCGTGTGGAGTCGCTTTGGACGTAGCAGCGCTCGTCTTGTTAGCCGTAGACGTTGTCACTGTAGGAGTGGCAGTGGCACCAGTGTCAGCACCGGCGTCAGCTCCAGCGTCGACCTCGTCAACGTCGTCACTGTCGACAGAGTTGACCGAGTGCGTCTGTCAGGCAGTCACGTAGGGCATCATACAGAGTAGCAGTCAAGTCTCGGTTGGCAGTTGCTTGGCGACGGCTCAAGCGTCGCGCCGGTGGCGGTGCTTCTCTCTCGAACGCCCATCTGCAAGACGCACGAGTGCGAGACGCGAGCGAAGCACATGCACGCACATGCACATGACAACGGAGCGAGCAAGAGCACGTGCGATCAGTCGGAAGGTCGAGATCGGACCCATTCATTCCCAGTGACTGCTGCTCCTACTACTACTGTGCGACTCCTACTACTACTTGAGTCGTCTCTGGCTGAACTGTGTGTTTGCTGTGCGTGTGTCGACAGCTCTGGTCTTGCGCCAGGTCACACTCAACGTGTGTGTGCCTGCGTGCGTACTGCGGTCTCTCACGACCCGACTGTCCAGACAGACTGGACGGAGCTATCGCTCGTGCTGTGACTCGAGTCGCTCCAGCTGCTGTCGCCCAGGTCCAGCTGCAAGTCCACGACGTCCTGCATGTCGTGCACGTACGCGTGCGACGCCTGGCAGTCGAGCGAGCAGAACGCGTCATCGGCCACGCCGCTCAGGTCTGTGAAGAAGTGACGGCCGCAGTTGCGGCAAACATTGCGCAAGTCGCGTTGGGAGCGGCGGCGGTGCTGGTAGAACGACGCGCACTGCTCGAGCTCGTTGAGCACGGCCACCATGCCCCAGCCGCTCTTGGTCAGCGACGCACTGGCGCTCGCGCACTTCTTGAGCGTGGAGGAGGATGATGCAGTCGATGATGTCGCGCCGCCGCCTCGTGTGTTTGTTCTTGTTGTTGCGTCTGCTGCAGCGCGCGCGAGCTCGTCATCGTCATTGTCAGACGACATGTGCAAGCACGACGACGATCGCTCGCGCGGGAGAGCGCTGCTGCGTCGTCGGCGCGAGAAGAGGTCGAGCATGCTCGAGGCTTTGCTGCGCTTGAGTAGCGTGGGCGGCTGCGTCGCATTGAACGCTGATGGCGGCGGCGGACTCGCGCCTTTGCTCAGGAGCAAGTCGAGGAAGCTGCGCGTCGGTGCCAAGATCGTCGCCTGCATCGGTGCGAGTGGGAAGAAGACCGTGGTTGCGGTGGCGGCAACGAGCGTCGCGTGTGTGTGGGAGAGCGAGCCAGCGAGTGCGGTGCGTGTCGGCAGTCGCAGTCGTAGTGCTGGTCGGCGGCGGCGTTGGTGTCGTGCCAGCGGCCGTGCAGATCCGATAGTGAGCACTCACCGCTCGCTCGCATGTGTGCGTTCACCGAGACTGCAGCAGCAGCAAGGAGCCAGGCGCGTGAAGTCAAGTCGAGCCGGCCGATCGACCGACCGAACGCACGCGCGGATGTTGTCCACCTGCTGCTGCTGCCGTCGCCACTGCCTCAGTAGCATCAGCAGCAGCTCTGCGAGTCTCGAGCTCGCCTCCTGAGAATGCAGACTGACGCCTGCGGGCGACAATCGCGCGCAGTCGACACGGCAGCCGATCTTCAAAGCTGTTCACTGCTGTTCACTGCTGCTGCCCACTCGCACGTGCTCGTGAGTGTCTCGACGAGATCACGTCGAGGCGCTCCTTACGCTGTCCAAAGCCCAATAGCAAGCAATCTTGGCGTGTTCGGCAGTGTTCGGCTTGACACGAGACGCGACTTCCGCAGCAAAGACGCGCTCGCTCGCTGGTGCGCGACGGAGCGCGCCATTGCATTGCAAAGACTGCAGCAGCAGCAGCAGCTTTGCTCACGCAAAGCCGGTGTTCATGTCTAGAGCCGATCGCATAGGATAGCAGATAGCAGCAGACGTCGATAGCAGGTAGCTCGACTGGCTCGCATGGGCGAGACGACGACGACATACACACCGATCACACAGCTTCCATCAGCAACAGCAGCAGCAGACAACGATGCGCAATGCTTGGGCTCGCGAGCGCAATCCTGGGCGACGCGACGCACCAACACCGTTCTTGTGTTAAGAGCAAGAGCTGCGTGGACTTGCACGAGTCAGCGCAGCGACGTCTCTCGGTGGTGCTACTACTCGTGCTAGTCCAGGCGGTGTGCCTCTGCTAGTACTACGAGGATCGTGCATCGGTCGCGATGTACAGGCAAGCGTGTGTTTCTACGAACATGGACATCGAGCACACGTAGTGTTCAAGCGGCCCAAGCGGCAGTCGATGCGCGCAGTCGTCAGCGATGACAGCAGCTGCAGCAGCACAAGAGTCGGAGCGGCTGAAGAGCGAGAGCGAGCGACGATCAGCGCTGCGCTCAATGTGCGACTGACTCCTCCGCGCTTTGCGCATTGAGACTTGAGACTTGAGACTTGAGACTTTGTCTCGTGCGCCGAGGCGACTGGACTCGAGCGCGAGAGCGAGCGCGAGAGCGAGAGGTGGCGCACGAGAAGGAGTTGCTCCTGGGATTTGGAGGCACGCTGCCAAAGGACAACGACGACGCGGTCATGTGCCCATTCACAAACCCACACAGTCACTCGAGCGAGTGTTCACGATACGCACACTGCGAGCAAGAGCGCACGATCGATCGAGTCCGTCGCATAGCAGTCCTGTTCTGATCGTCATGCGCTCCGAGTCCAACGTCAGTCTGTATCGTGTTCACTCGTTTGTTTCCGAGAACTCAGATCGTCAGAGCTCCAAGCTCCATAGTCTGCAGATCGTCAGAGCTCCAAGGTCCAAGGTCCTAGGTCCTAGATCGGAGGTCCGAGCGAAGTGCATGCGCGGCGATGTCAGACAGACATGAACTGCGCTTCGAGCCGTCGCACATGCGTGAGGAAGTGAGTGAGGTGTGTTGGCACGTACAGGAATCTTGAGAAGGCGCGTCGGTTCATGGGCATCAGCAAGTGTGCTCGTGTCCACCAGTCGATCGCGTCAATCAGATCGGAGTGGCGCGCGCGTGCCTTGCGCGTGGCTCTGAGCCGCTGAGTCATCGAAGCGGCATGCGCGCACCTATCACCATCTTGAGTGCGAGAAGCAGTCGTGCTGCTGTCGTCGTAGTGCGTACGACAACGAGGGAGGGTGCTCTATCTTGACGGATCTCGACCGGCCCACTTGGCTCGCTTTGCGCCGCAGTCTGGAGCGGTCCACAAGAACGTTTGCAGTGTTTCGCCAAACTCGCGCGAAGCGTGACGCACAGCGCAGTTGAACCAATCAGCGCGCTGTTTCAGACGACGCGTCAGTTCATCTCGTTTATCTCCGCGATGTGCTCGCACGTAATGTTGATTCTCAGGTAGTAATCGAGACTACCACGATATAAACAAACAGATGCAGTACGCGGTGCAGCAAACCGAAGAAGCCCGTCGGAGAGAACAGACCAGAGAAGCCGGCGTTCGCGCCAAGCGACAACTCGACTGCCTCTGCTCACGACGCGAGCAGCTCTGTGCGCGCGTCTGTCAGTTGCTGATCATCCGCCGCCGCCTCGCGCCATCGCTGCCAGCCGCGGTCGCTTGCAACTGCTGCTACTGCGCGCGCACTCGACCGCGATCGCTCCTGCTAGCGCACACAGGCGCCTACGAGCGCGCAGATTGAAACGAAACGGTACACACGATGTCGTCTTGCGTGGGTTGATCATGCGTGCGCTCTCGTTCTCTGCACCGACTGTGCTGACGCGTGACTGTATGTGTCTGTACGTGCTGCTGTCGATGCGTCTGTGGGTTGATTCTCGTCGCTAGAACACACACATCACACACATCACACACACATCACACTCAGTCCTGACACGCAACACGCAGGTGCGCTCAATCGGTTCTGTCGTATCGCAACCAGCGCACACAAGCGCTCACGCACCTCGCGTGTATCTACAGCACCATGTCGCGCGCGTCGATCGGCGACTACGTCGTGACGAGCAAGCTGGGCAGCGGGTCGTTCGCCGTCGTGTACAAGGGCTACCACAAGGTCTCGAAGGTGCCGGTGGCGATCAAGGCCATGTCGCTCAACAAGCTCAACAACAAGCTCCTGGCGAACCTCGAGACGGAGATCGCGATCATGCGGCAGATCGACCACCCGAACGTCGTCAAGCTGTACGAGATCAAGAAGACGGAGAAGCACATCTACCTCATCCTCGAGTACTGCGCCGGCGGCGACCTGCAGCAGTACATGCGGCGGCAGGACCAAAAGGCCGCAGCGGCGAGCTCTGCGCCGACGACGTCGTCTGTCACTGGCATTGCGCTTCCGCCAAAGCGCGAGCGCCTGCCCGAGTCGGTCGCGCACCACTTCCTCACGGAGCTCGCAAAAGGCATGATGTGTCTCTGGAGCCACAACCTGATCCACCGCGACCTGAAGCCGCAGAACTTGCTGCTCGTCGAGGACTCGCCGACCTCCGCGCTCAAGATTGGTGCGTCTCTATAGATCTTGCGCTCATTGTGCGTCTCATTGACTGACACTGTCGCGCTCTTGTTATAGCCGACTTTGGGTTTGCGCGGCACTTGGCGACAACGTCACTCGCCGAGACGCTCTGCGGGTCGCCGCTTTACATGGCGCCGGAGATCCTCAAGTTCCAGAAGTACGACGCGAAGGCCGATCTCTGGTCTGTCGGCACGATCCTGTACGAGATGGTGGTTGGCAAGCCTCCGTACGGCGGCTCGAACCACGTGCAGCTGCTCGCGAACATTGAGCGCACGGACTTGCGTTTCCCGCCAACAATTGAGCTCTCGAGCGCGTGCAAGAGCCTGCTGCTCGGACTGCTGCAGCGCAAGCCGGTCACGCGCATGGGCTTTGACGAGTTCTTCAACCACCCGTTCGTGGGACTGCGCGAGCTCTCGCAGTCGGCGAGCGCCGCGATGAGTCTCAGTGCCTCGCACGCGCCCATGAGCATCCGCGAAGAGGACGAAGACGCCGAGGACGAGGCGCCGAGCACGAAAGAGCGCGCGGCGTCCGAGTCGCTCGAGAACCCGTCGCCGTCGAGCTCGGCGCTGCGCCAGTCGCGCAGTGGGAACATGGAGGTCATGCAGACGGTCTTTGGGAGTACGAGCTCGGCTGGGAGTCCGGCGCTGCGGCGGTCGTCGCGTCTCGGGCGGAGCCGCCGCGCGACGTCGAGCGGCGCGATCCTCGTGAACCAGCAGCAGCACACGAGCCCGAAGCTGAGTCCGCAGATGAGTCCGCACATGCTCCCGAGTCCGAGCCCGCGCATCAACCCGTTCAAGCAGATGGGCGAGTCGCCGCCGAGCGCGCTCCACGCGTCGACGCACTTGCGCACGTCTGGCGGGTCGTCGCAGAGCAGTCAGCGCCTGAGTCGCCCTGTGCCGGCAGTCTCAGCGCCTACGAACAGCGCGCGACCAGCAAAGTCTGGCGCGCTCGACAGCAGCGACGAGTACGTGCTTGTCGAGTCGGGCGAGAAGGCGTCGACCAGCAGCAGCAACGCGCGCGATGTCGCTGTCGCAGGCACGCAGCCGTCGCACGAGCTGGCGCACAAGCTCCGGAGCGCGCCAGCGTTCTCGCACGAGTACGGCCAGCAGCTCGTGGACATTGTGATGCTGCGCACGCAGGCGATCGCGCCGATCGCCGAGCAGCTCTGGAAGCTCAGCGCCGCCGCGGCAAACACTGTCGAGGCGCCATCGCCGCAGCAACGCGACTCGACCTCGGGCTCGGGCGCGAATCTCGCGTCGATGTTCTCGATGGAGTCGTCGTCGCTCTCGTCGTCTGGCGGCGCGAACGCCTCGTCGCACCTCTTGCTCGACGACGACGAGAGCAGCAGCAGCTATGCGCTCGAGAAGAAGCAGTACGCGTGCGCGGCCGAGGCGCTCGCGCTGTACGTCAAGTGCTTGCGCATCGTGCAGCACGGCATCGCGTACTTGCGGCAGGACGCGGCGGCGGCGAAGCGCTTGACCGCGTCGCCAGCGCCCGTGCCGTGGAGCGAAGCGAGTCGGAAGCTCTCGATGGCGTACTTGATGGAGCAGCTCAGCTGCTTCTTGGACCGCGCGGAGCAGTGCAAGAAGCGCATGGCGAGCGCGCTCGCGAGCGCCGACGCCGCAGTTGCCGACGAGCTCCAGCGCGTCGCGGTGTCGCACGAAGAGCTCCTGTACGCGCACGCGATCCGCTTGGGAAAGCAAGGCGCCGTGAAGGAAGTGCTCGGCCAGACGCGCGTGGCGTACGAGCACTACCTCCAGTCGATGCTGCTGCTCGAGAGCTTGCTCATGGACTCGACTGCGCCAAGCGCCACTGCGGTCCTCGCGATCGACGACCAGAAGAGCGTCAACGCGTTCCTGAGAGCGCTCGACGAGCGCCTGCAGAACGTCAAGCGCCTGCTCCAGGACGACAGCGAGTCGCCTTTGAGCACGCAGCGCGCAGTGGCGTCTGGAGCCACTGCCGGTCCGCCCTAAGACAAGAGACGAAGAGACGAAGTAAAGTATCGCTAAAGTAACTCGAACGTGCGTGTTGCGCTCCTTGTACCAGGACCCAAGTGGCCTCTTGGCCTCTTGGGCTCTTCATGCAAATGGCGACAAGATCGCGATCCAAAGTTTCCACGTTTGACGCGTCGCCTGCGGTCCTGTGGCCTCATGGCGACGAGAACCTGGTGCCTCACGTGGTGCCTCTCACTCGCGATCTTTCGCATTGACGCGCACATGCGGTGCGTCGTCTCGACTGCAGCGGCGCTCCTCGCGCTCACGCTCCCGACGCTCGATGCGCAGCTCCCGCCACCACCGCCGCTCACGACGACGCTCGCGCCAGCGCCGCTGAGCGATCCGCTCATGCCTGCGTCGACGCCTGCGCCGTTGTCAGCGCCGCCACTCGCATCGTCGTCGCCGGCCTCGAGCTCGCGCAGTCTCGACGCGAGCGGCTCGCATGCGGATACACACGACGCAACGTCAGACTCTGGCAGTCAGCAGCAGCAGACGATGACAGCGTCGCCTTCGTCATCGTCGGGGAGCTGGAGCGGCGCGTCGAGTCCTGGCGGATTGGGCTCACAGAGCTCTGCGTCAGTGCCGCCCACGACTGACCCGACGACGATGCCAACGACAATGCCAACGGCGATGCCACCGACAGACAACTGGAACGGACTCTGGCGGTTCTCGAACGGCTGGAACTGGGACTCACCGCTCCCACTCGCGGGCATCACGCTCGAGACGAGCCTGAGCGGCGAGATCGCTCTCCAGCCACGGCGCAAAGTGCGCTTCGACCCGACAAAGGGCTTCCGCGCGTCGCACGACGCCGCGACGGCACCAGGGACGACCGCGCCGCCGCCGTGTCCGCACCGCTTCTGCGTCCGCGTCTCGATCGCGTCGAGCTACGGCGCCATGTCGGACTTTGACGCCTTCGTGCTCGACCGCATCGAGAGCAAGGGCGGCGTCGGGTCGGACGCGTTCGCGCCTGGCGGCCCCGCGCCGCTCGTCAACGGCCGCCTCACGCCGTCCGAGCTCGAGCAGATCTTCAACAAGGACGCGAGCGCCGCGAGTGCGTCGCCGTACAACCACAAGCGCCAGACGTCGTGGGTGCTCTACCCGCTCGACAGCGACGCAGATGGAATCGACGTCGTGCTGAGCTTCAAGCAGCTCTACACGCTCTTGCCAGGCTACGCGAGCTCGCTCGACGCCTCGAGCGACGGCCCGTTCTACTCGGACGACCCGACGGACCAAGTCATCTTGCGCCTGAACGCGCGCATCGCCGGCGGCTTCAGCACCTCGACGCTCCTGCTCCCGCTCGTGCTCGAGCACAAGGGCTCGCGCCTCTTTGACGTCTCGTACACGTCTGAGCTCCTGTTCAGCGACGACAACAGCGACGCGACCAACCAGATCGCGCTCGACCTCACGTTCACGCGCAAGACGTACGGCGGCATGCTACCGTGGCTCCCGGTGGAGCCGTCGAACGAGTGCAGCGCCTGTGCGGCAGCGCTCGGCGAAGGCGCGTTCATGGAGTGTCTCGGGACGCAAGTGGGTGAGCCGGTGTTTGCCGACCTGCTCTCTCCCGAGACCACGCGCGCGTCTGTCGATGTCACGCAGACGCTCGGTACGTGCTTCAGTCAGCTCTCGACTGCGAGTGCGTCAGGACAAGCGGCGAGTCCCCAGGCAGCCATCGCAGCCGCAGACACCGGGCTCCGGTGCTTCATCGACTCACAGTGTCCGGTTGGCGAGAGCATGACGCGCCTCAGCGACGCCCACGTCGTCGTCTTCGCGTCCGAGCCCGCAGCGGCGCACGTCGAGTTCACAGATCCAGACTACGCGTTCCGCGTGGAGCTGAGCGTCGGCGGTGCGATCGGACTCACGACAGACGTGATCTCTAGCGCGTTGACGGAGCTTGAGGTCGCAGACGCCGTGCGCAAGGCGATCACAGACGCCACAGGCGACATGTCGCTCCTCGTGACCGCTAGCCTGAGCAACAACTTGGCGGCCATTGCGGCTGCGAACAAGCAGAACGAGGCGCTCATGGACGAGTACCTCCGTGCATCGACTGCCGCGACGGCGTCTCCGTCCTCTTCGCCACCATCGATCAGCAGCGACGGGAGCTCAGATGCATCGGTTACAGCGCCGTCAGGCTCGTTGCAAGGTGGTGGTGGCTCGCTCTCGGGCGGTTCGCTCTCGAGTGGATCGGCGCAAGGAGACCCGATGCCGCCTCCACCGAACCAGCGCCGCCGACTCACGTCGCAGCCGGTGCTCGTGGACGTCCCCGCGCCGCTCTTCACAGTCGGCATCACGTTCCACAACGTCGGCGTCGTGCCGATTGTCACGGCCGTGACGTCGTCGCACGCCGTGTCGTGGACGTACCGCCCGATGAAGCTCGCGCTGCAGCGCGCGCCGCTCAACTTGAGCAAGTTCACGTACGTCCCGCCGCCTCCGAGCGTCTTCTTCGGAGCTGATGCTGCTGTGGACACGTCGTCTGGCGCCAACTGGGGAGGTGCGAGCGTCTCGGGCTCGTGCGTCGAGTGCGCGAGTCTCTTTGACGCGTGTGCGAGCGACGAGGACTGTCGCTTCGGCGTGCGCACGTACTTTGGTCCGCGCCTGCAGCCGAGCGCGCTCCTGGCTGGCGCGACCGCCGTGGACCTCTCGCAAGTGCTCGCGAGCGCGAGTCAGTTCGTGCCAGCGGCAGGACTCGCCAAGTTCAGCGCGCTCCTCGCCTGTTTGGCCACGCGCGTCCCTGCGTGCGACGTCGACATCCCGCGCATGGTGCAAGGCGCCACCGGCGCGTTCCAGCCCGTGCCGCCTGCGTACTTGCGCATCGAACCAGCGAAGGTCACGATGCTCGTCGACCACGGCGCGTCGATCGCCGTGAGTGTGGGCGACCGGAGCGCGTCGTTCGTCGAGAGCGGCGCCGCGGCGGCGCTCGAGATGTTCCTTGAGGTGTTCCTGGCGATGGCTGGCGCCACAGCGCCGAGCGTCGACGTGACGCTCGAGGCGCACGTCACGAGCCGCAACGCGTACACCGTCGTCTTCCGCAACGCGCTCGTGGGCGTCCCGTTCTTTTCGAGCACGAGCGCGACGTTCGAGGTCACGAGCACGTCGCCAAAGCTCTTGATCGAACGCCAGAGCAGCTTGCGACCGCCCGAGTGGCAGCACCTGCTCGACTGGACAGCGGCACTCGCACTCGAGCCGACGCCCACAGGAGGAAGCGGCACTGGCTCGGGACAAACGACGCCGATACCGACGGGTCCGGACGCTATCTGCACCACCTGTACCGACAAGCTCAGCGCCTGCCTCCAGGCGAGCGACTGCGCCATGGAGGCGCGCGAGTTCCTCCAGACGTACGTGAGTCCTGCGAACCTGGCGCCAGCTCCGACGCTCCAGCCAGACAGCACGTACCAGTTGTCGTTCGCGAGCGCCTTGGACGCCTGGAAGAGCCGCGCGACGGCGTCGCAGCAGTTCCTCGAGCTCCTCAACTGCATTGCGCTCATGCAGTGCGCAGTCGGCTACAGCCTCTCGACTGCGTCTGCGACTGCGAGCGTCCCGACGACAATCGTCTTGGGGCAGCGCGCGGTCATCGTCGTGAAGGCGCAGTCGCCGATCGAGATCGCGTACGGCGGATGGACGTACACGTTCGCAGACACGCTCGCACCGGCGGACTTGGGCTCGTTCCTCAAAACGACTGTGCTCAAGAACACCGCGAGCGTTGACGTCCTTGTCTCGAGCGCCGGCGCCGACGGTTCGACGCGCTACGACATCCGCATCCACCGCGCGCTACGCTTGCCGCCCGTGTTTGTCGCGAGCGCCGCGACGCAAGTCGAAGCTGAGGAGACGCTCGCGATGTTCGTCTCGAGCGGCTTCGCAGCGCCGAGCTGGAGCAGCCTGAGCACGTGGTTCAACGCGCAGGCGACGACGCCAGCGACTGGCGGCAGTGGCGGCGGCGACGCAGTGGCGACGCAGGACGTGTGCACGCAGTGCCTCCCAGCGATCGCAGCCTGCTTGAGCGATGCCACGTGCTACGCCGGCGTGCACGACTTCCTCGTGCCGCAGCTCGCGCAGGCGCTGAGCAGTCCGACTGCGAGCGCCGCCTTCAGTGCCACGACTGTCGGCACGACCACGACGTTCTCGATGGACGTGATGCCCGTGCTCGCAAACGTCATCGCGACGTCCATGTTCCGCACGGCGCCGGTGTCCTGGAGCAAGCTCTCCGCGGCGCTAACGTGCCTCGCGAGCCGACCGTGCGACGTCGGGTACACGACAGCAGCGACGCAGCCGCCAGCGACGCCACACACGCCGACATACATGCGCTTCCGCGACGCGACGGCCGACATCGTCTTGCTCGAGGGCTCGGTCCTCACGGTTTACGTAGAGGGCGAGGCGCACACGTTCACGCAGCCGGCGGACGACGTCGCGGCGTTCGTGACGTGGCTCACGCAGCTCCTCGACGGCCGCATGAGCGCCAACTTCCCGGTCGCGAACAACAACAACAAGCCCAACGTGTTCGAGTACGCGGTCGAGTTCCCGGGGCAAGTGGGGATGCTCCCGGACATGGCTCTCGGGAGCCTCGGCTCGGGTCCTGACTACGCGCGCGCGATCGTCACGCCCCCTCGGCTCTGGCTCGAGTCGGTCGACCTCGCGCCGAGCTGGCAGAAGCTCCTCGACCTGTTCTCGCTCGCGCCGACGTCGTCGACTGGCAGCAGCAGCACACTGGCGCCACCTGCGTACGCGTGCACACCGTGCGCCAGCGCACTCAGCAGCTGCTTCAGCGACCCCGAGTGCCAGTACGTGCTCAAGACGTACGCGGTGCCGCAGTTGCGCGCGATGACCGCCACGTTCTCGGCCGGCGACACGTTCTCGACCGACCTCGCGTCCACGATCGCGTGGAACGTCCTGCCGTACCTCGCGCGCGACGACCTCTTCGTCGACGTCCTCAAGTGCACCGCCGCGAGCTCTTGCGCCGACGCGTCCGTGGCGCTCGCGGTCCCTAATGCACACGCGAGCGTCTTCCTCGCGTCGCCGACGTCGACGCTCTCGCTCCCTGTCGGCGCGCAGATCGGCATCGCGTTCGAGAGCATGACGCACGTGTTCACCGACAGCGAGGAGCCAACGGCGCTCGCGAGCTTCCTCGAGACCACCGTGCTCGCTGGCCGCAACGCCCGCGCGCAGGTCAAGCGCACCGTCGACGCGACGGTCACGCCCATCATGGCACAGTACTCTGTCGTCTACGACGGCCTGTACACGCTCTACCCGCCGCACCTGTTTGTCCAGAGCGCCGACCCGATGACGCCGCCGCCGCCTGGCGCCACGGGGTTCGAGACGCCGTGGCGCCTCGAGTTCTCGTCGACGGTGAACGACCTCGCGCGCGCGTTCGCGCCGTGGATCGACTGGCTCGCGACCGGCGCGCTCGCAGCTGTCGCGGCCTCGCCCTAGTGGGGCGTCTTGTGTCTGTAGCTCTCCACTTCTGTCGATTGCTCGTGAACGCCGCTCGTTCGTTTGCTCTTGCACCTTCGCTCGTCGCTTTGTTTGCTGTGGCGCGTCCTGTCAGTTCGCTCTCTCTCTCTCGCTTGCCTTTCATTTTGCTGCTGCTCATCGCCACTGACGCACCTCACTCGCCCCGGCGCCTTGAGCTCTCGACCACGTCTGCAGACACCAAGCGACAGAGAGAGAGACTCACAGACAGACAGACAGAGTCGATAGCCAGACGCCACGGCCGCCGCCGCCAGTGTATTGCTCGCCCTCGAGTGCTAGACGAGCAGCGACGTGACGAGGCCGTTGCCAAAGGACCGGTCGATCTGTACGACGCCGTTCGCCACGAGCGAGTAGAGCGCGCGGATCACGACGCCGTTCGAGCTCGGCTTGCCGTGCGCCGCCATGATCGTCCCGGTCGCAAGCTTGAGCTCGTTCACGCCCATCTCGCCCTCGTGCTCGTACAGCAGGTGCAGGATCACGGCCTCTTCGCGCAGCGGCGACGGGCTCGTGTCGCGCGCTGTGAGCATCTGGACGTCCACCATGTGCTTCATGCGCGCCTTGAGGCGCCCGAGCGACAGCTTCGCGGTCTCAAGCCGGCGCTGCGCCTCGCTCCGGCGCTCCTTCGCGACGGCGACCGCCGACTTGAGGCTCGGGAGCTCTGCGCTATGCTCGTCCTGTGCCTCCTGCTCCTCTTCCGACGCGATGATCTGCCGCTGGAGCGCGTCTTTCGCCACCTGCAGCGCCTGGAGCTCGCCCAAGAGCGTCTGCTCGCGCTCACTCGGCGCTTCAGCGTCGTCGCCGCTGCTGCTCGCGGGCGGCACGCGGTCGGCCGCAAAGCTCCGCAGCTGCTTCTTGCGCTCGAGCGACTCAACCGCGGCGCGGATGTCGCGCTTCTCCTCCATGCGCAGCGCGAGCGCTTCGCGGAGCTCTGCGTGTTCGTCTGCTGCGTCCTCTTCCTCCTCTTCTTCCTCCTCTGCGTCGTTGTCTCGGTCGTCATCGTCGTCCTGTGCGTTGTCGCTGCCAGCGGCCGCCGCCTCCCGCAGCGCCTTGAGCTCCACTTCGAGCTCCGCCACGCGCTGCTCGCGCACTTGCATCTTGTCCTCCCACTCCTTCTCCTCGCGCTCGAGCTGCGACTCGACGCGCTCGTTGAGCAAGATCTCGTTCGACAGGCGCTTCACCTGGTCCTGGTACATGTCCACGCTCGCTGCGAGCGCGTCGTAGCGGCGCAGCAGCCGCCCGACGCGGTCTTCCACGTGGATGTCTAGTGTTCATACGCAAGTGTTTCGCAAGAGAGAGACGTCAGGTCGCAGGAGCCGCCAGCCAGTTCAGCAGGTCCACGCACGTACGCTCGTACCTGTTGGCGCGAGCTCCTTCGCCGTCTGGAGCAGCGTCTGCTTCCACGCATCGCGCGCGACAGTCGAGCTGCTGCTCGCTTTCGTCGCAAGCGACGACGCTGGCACGACAGAGAAGAGCGTCCGCGGAGGCGCGAGCGTCTTGGGCGACTGTCGCTGCTGTCCGCGACCGCCCCCTGTTCGCGCTGCTGGTGGTTGGGGAATGCCGCTACTACGCTCTGGCGTCACGCGCGGCGCAGGACGCAGCGGCAGGGCGCTCCCGGCGCTGCGAGGGCTCTTGTGTGGGAAAGCGCACTGCGCGATCGCGCCACTGATGCTCAAGAGCTCGTCCGCGTAGCCATGGAGGCGGCGCGCGTCGCTGACCTTGCGCCGCTTACTGCTGCTGTGCTCCATGATGTGACGATATTTGAATGACGTTTTCGCGCGTTTATCGAGATATAACCCCTCACAGCACCGTTTTAATTAGCTGAAAATGATGAGGTGGATCGAAAGGATTATATCCGCAAGGCTAAACCCATGGTGACGAGAAGCTACTCCAAGACGATACGATGCGGACTGCGCCTCGTGGCTATAGTCTCTGAGCTGGAGCATAGCTGGTCTCTACGACACAAGGAACTTTGCCTTCGTCTTCGTGAACGGACCAGGACCGAAGGTATTTGACTCGAACGAGGATGTTGACGATCTCAGGGACCACTTTTCAAGTCCGTGAGCGACAGCAACATTGTCCTGAGAGCAGAGACAGAGATGAAACAAGGAGAAGAGCACCACACGACGAGCCTTCCGTCTCGTGATATCGCTCTCTTGTGGCTCCGCGAGGAGTTCCGCGAGTCTTTGCGGCTTTCAATACTAGCTACGGCTACTGTGAGTGACAGATTAGCTCCGTGAGAGCACACGACGCATTGAATGTACTCGCATCGATTCACTCCATCGCACCCTCACGAAGCTATCAAGACGTCGCGACGCTCGTTGGTGTGTCCATGCGTTGCAGTTCAACTGCACATGTGATAGGATTGTCAAGTCGATGATGTGCATGAAGACGCGAGAGAGAAGGAGATGTTGATCTAGAGCAACGTGCATCGATTCGTTCACTGCGTTTCGGCCTCGTGTTCGCAATCCTTTCCTGACTCCTTGAAAGACACACGCGCCACTGTGTCACTCCTTGCGACTCGCGTGCTGGTAGCACTTGCCGTGTTCATGGCTACGCTTCGAGCACCTTTTGGTAGTTCAGATTGTCGTGTCAGTGGCAGCGGTCCACGATTTGTTCTCATCCGAGCAGCCGAGAACGAGTCACAAGCGCACCGACATAGACCGCATGACGCACCGCCGCAGCCACTTGTGATACTTCTGTTGGAATTGCAAAGTTGGCGCAACGCCCACGCCATACACGCTAAACCGAGATGCCGTGGCGTCGCTGGCACGTCAGCATGGCCAGCGCCATACTGGATAAAACACGTGATGGACATTGTCGCGCTGCGCACCACACCCTGTGGACTCGAGAGCTCGTCGTACGAATGGACGGTGTCTGGTGCGACTGTCACTATGTGTGGGAGCATGGTCGCCAACCATAGAACTTGCGAGCAGTCAGCGCGAACATTTGACGCGTACATCTCCAGATCAAACCTCGCGCCACGGTTCTCGTTGAAAATCCCAAGGACCCAGAGCGCAATGGATTCGTACGTGATCGCCGGTGCAACCATGTGCAAGGTGCCGCGGTGCACTTGATGTCGGCGATGCAGTGTTGCATCGTCGCTGAATACCATGGCAGGCCGGGCCGAGCAAGGAGTTCTCGCAGTGTCGCCATCCTGGTAGCGTGACGCGCAAAGAAAACGTCGATCTGCTCATGCGTTGATGTGCATGTCGTTCGGATTGTGCAGCTCACTGTCGACACGAGCCGTGAGCACATTCATAACCTCGTCAATGGCACTCTTTCGTTCAAACTCGCGCATCACCAACAGCTCTTCGTAGCCTGTGCACGACGTAGGCATGCGCTGCTCGTGCTTGATGTGCATGTCGTTCGCGACGTTTGAGGGATTGGCGTCAATGAGCTTGACATGATCCAGTGCTGCTCTTTGAGTCGCTCGACCTGCTCTTGTCGATGGCGTAGTCTTTGGTTTTGTTCTTCGTACAACCTCGCGCAGCACCGACAACTCATGGCAGCGACGCGGTGATGAAGTGAATGCGAGTCGGAGACAGGAGCTCAACGCGCCGCTACTTCGTTGATGAACATGTTGCTCGCGACGTTTGATGGTGCATTGTGTGGTGCACGTGTGAGTGTGTAGTCCACACCACATAGTGTGACCCACATTGAAGATGTTCTCGCCTGAAACTCCTCCTCCGCGCATTCGAAACGACGCGTCGAAAAAAATCGGTCGAAAAGCCGTCGTCGCTCATTCACTTGCTCGTTCACATATCAAGAGCCACGCGACGCACACGAGAGGCACTGCGCGTCTTCGCGTCGTGAGGCACTAGCAGCAGCAAGAGAGCGAGAGAGAACCCACAGACACACAGACGCGATGGCGGACGCGCAAGCAAAGAAGATGAACGAAGAGATCGAACGCCTCGAGATGGACCTCAAGACCGTCGAAGGCGCGTGCACGACGTCGGAAGCCGCGAAGAAGTGCGTTGCGCCTGCTCGCTACGTGTGCTACGTTGTATGCTGTAGTCGCAGCGACTGACTCATACGGTGGTGTGTGCGGATGATGTACAGGATCGCAGAGTACTGTCAGTCGACAGCTGACCCGTTCTTGGGCGAGAACGACGGTCCGAACCCGTGGCAGCAGAGCGGCCAGGGCGGCGGCGGCTGCACCATACTCTAGACACACTCGCGCACATTGTCATGACAGCGTGACGACAGACACGAGTGCCTTACGTGAGCGCGTGCGTCTCGCGTATGTATACGAGAAGGAAGAGAGAGAGAGGTGATACACAATTGTATTGAACGCAACGAGGCAGCGCTCGGAGCGTCTACTGCTTCTTCTTGCTCTTCTTGTCGTCCGCATTTAGGAAGCCCTCGCCCTTCTTGCCCTCGAAGCCCGCGCGCGGTCCTTTCCGGCCCTTGGTCTTCTCCTTCTCGGCCTCCTTGCGCGCGTCGGCGGCGGCGTGGCGCCCGCCCTTGATGTTGCTTAGTCGCTTCTTGAGCTTCTCCTTCTTGGAGATCTCGACCTGCGCTACTCGTTGTTTCCTATAGAGGCACACACTGTCAGTCACTCGCTCGCTCCCATCCACACACGCACCCAGAGACACACACGCACCATTCTTTGCTGCTCTTGGCCTTCGCCTTCTCCTTCTTCTTGAGCTTGTTGCGCAGGAGCTTCGGGTCGTCCATCACGACTTCGCCGGCCGCCTGCTTGATCGCCTTGTTCCACTCCTTGGCCTCGGCCACGGCCTTGCCCTCCTCCGTCTTCTTGAGCTCCGCCATGCGCTGCTGGTTCTTCTCCGCCTTCTTCAGCAGGTTCTTGATCCCGCGGATGCCCTGGCCGTTGCGCGTCTTCTTCTCCGCCGGCTTTTTCTCGTCCGCCAGGAGCAAGCTGCCGTACGAGATCGACTCGGCCGAGACGTCGATCGCCGTCTTTGCGTCGCTCGCTGCTGCGGCCGGCGCGTCATTGGCGCGCTTGTCGCCGTCCTGCTTGCCGCTCTTGCTGCTGCTGTTGTTGAACGCCGAGCCCGTGCTCGCAGTGCCCATCTTGCGCTTCTTCGGCACTGGCTCAATCTTCGCGGCGCCGTTCTCCTTGCGCTTCTTCCCCGTCTTCTCGTCCGCCTTGCGCTGCTCGCGGTGCGCCTGGATCTTGAGCGCCAGGCGCTCCTTCAGACCGTCGAGACTCGCTGCCGACGGGTTCTTGTCCGCCTTGATCACTGCAGTCGGCGCCTTCTTCTGCTTCTTCTGCTGCTGCTTTGGCTGCGCCTTCTGCCGCTTGTCGTCCTCTGCGGACTCGAGCTGGCGCTCTTCGTTCGTCTTCTGCTCGCTCGGCGAGAACTTGATGCGCTTGACCGAGTTCTTCGACGACTCCTGCATGTTCTGCGCCATCACGTCCTACTCAAGCAAGCACAAGCGCGACCGGAAGGCGTCAGTATGAGCGTCTGCACGCACGAGTCATCGCAGCAGCAGCAATCGACACGAAGAGACGCACGCGGTGGTACTTCTTCGAGCCCTTGGGCTGCGACTTGAGCCAGTTCTCCTCCTCGTCCGTCGGGAAGTAGTACTGCGGCGGAATGCACTCCATGGTCTCGCAGAAGAAGCGGTCATTGAGCTGGATGCGGTGCAGCGCGGCGTCCGTGCTGTCGCTGTCGGCGGCACTCGCCACGCGCAGTGGCGTCAAGAGGCGTCGTCCGAGGAGCATTGCAATCGATCTGTAGGTTGTTGTGTGAAAGGACGTAGATGGCTGAGCGACTGCTGCAGCTGACTGACGTGGTGTGTGCGTGCAGGTCGGTGCCTATCGAGCGGATGCTGACAGCGCGCGAGGTCAGCGATGGCGATGCGAATGGTGTCGAGGTGCGCTCGTTTCATGACTGGCGCGCAACACAACGGAAATAATCGCGTTTGTACTGTACATGACAGCTGGTCGCATAGATCTTTCGCGCACAGTGCAATAACGTCCCATCAAAAACACTGCACATCAACGATCAACGACTGCATCAACCTCGACCTCGACCTCGACCACGATGCGGTGGCTCTGGCAGTGGATCACGTTCACGACTGTCTCGATCTCGCTCTTTGTGCGTGCGCTCTACTCGTCTCCCTGCGTGTCTATGTATCTGCATTGCGGTCTCTATCATGCGAGAGGCGACTGTGTGCGCGTATGCGCGCAGCAGATCTTGCTGCTGCTCGGTGCTGACAAACACACTCACGTCGATCCTTCCTCTTCCTCCTGCTACTCCTCTAGGCGATCTACTTTGGTTTCACAGCGCTGCAGGTGCGCAGACACACCTGCTGCTCGGGACCTGCGTCTTGCATTCACTCACGCGCCTCCTGCGTCCTGCATCAGATCTACAAGATCGTGAACCCGCAGTTCGACGACATTGATGGCCCGACGCTCGATCCGCTCTGGGAGGTGCGCTCCTCCTATCGCGGCTGCTGTACTCTCGCCCAGGCTCCATGTGCTGGTGCTTACAACGCGTGTCGTGTGTCATGGCGTGGCTCTCGTAGGACGGACAGGAGCTCCACGCTGAGTTCTACCTCTCGCCGCGCCACGAGTGGGACGCAAGTGACTTTGCGAACGAGCACGTCGCGCTCGTGGGCAACTTCTCCGACTTGTCGTTCGACTGGAAGGACAATGCGCGGTCCATTGAGCTCACGATCTCCAGCGCGTCGCTCCGCAAGCTCACACAGCAGCAGCAGCAGGCGTCTCGGAGTCGCAACATGGCGTCTGCGACGCAGCTCTGGCGCTCGATCCGTCACAATGGCACCGTGTATCTGCACGTGCACGTGACGAAGCGCGGCGCGTCGCCGAACCCGCTCGCGCGCAACTACGACCGCCTCAAGACGGTGCACCAGTCGAACCCGCTGATCAAGTACGCGCCGCGGCAGAACGCGAAGAACGCAACGTACTTGCTCGCGCCGTACTTGCCCGCGCGTCCAGCGGCGCTCGACACTGTCGACACAGAGGAGGACGAAGCCGAAGACGAGGCAGACGACCCAGCGCTGTCGGCGGCCGTCGTGTCGTACTGGAAGCCGCACATGGCGATCCGCCTCGTGACGGACTTCACCAAGTACCCATACCAGGAGATCCCGGTGCTGGTCTTCCACAACCTCCGGTACTACGAGCTGCCGGACCAGACGTGGAAGTACGTGCCGTCGATGTACCTCGACGACATGGGCCTCACGATGGACAAGCTCGTGCCGCTGAACCGGTCCGTGCGCGCGCTGCCGCTCACGATCTCGTACGAGCCGATGTCGTACGCGCGCTGGCAGCTCCTCTTGACGATGGAGACGGCGCTGCAGTCGCAGGCGTCGCTCGGCTTTCAGACGGCCGACCTCGACTCGATGCGCGCGATGATCGCCGACACGAACCCGTACTTGCTCGCGGTCACGATGACCGTCTCACTCCTGCACATCCTCTTCGACTGGCTCGCGTTCAAGAACGACATCTCGTACTGGCGCGCCAAGAGCAGCAACATGGTCGGCATCTCGCTCCGGTCTATGGTCATCTCGCTCGTCTCGCAGTTCATTGTACGTCGGCGTCTCGCAGTCGCTCTGGTGTTTGTGTGTGTGTCCTCACTGCTGCTGTCGCGCTCTTGCAGGTGCTTTTGTACCTCCTGAACGAGCGCGCGACGCTGCTCATCACGGCGCCGTCGGCGATCAGCTGCGTGCTCCTCGTATGGAAGATCCTCAAGGTCTGGCGCGCCAAGAGCAGCGCCGGCGCGGCGCAGCAGGCGATGCAGCAGACGCGGCAAGTGGACGAGATGGCGACGAACCACATGATGTTTGTGCTCGTGCCACTCATGCTCGGCTACTCGGCCTACTCGCTCGTGCACAAGCAGCACGTGAGCTGGTACGGCTGGCTCCTTGGCTCGCTCACGGGCGCGGTCTACGCGTTCGGCTTCATCCTCATGATGCCGCAGCTCGTGATCAACTACAAGCTCAAGAGCGTCGCGCACCTGCAGTGGCGCTACCTCATCTACCGCGCGCTCAACACGTTCATCGACGACCTCTTCGCCTTCGTCATCACGATGCCGACGATGCACCGCATCAGCTGCTTCCGCGACGACGTCATCTTCTTCGTCTACCTCTACCAGCGCTGGATCTACCCGGTCGACACGGCGCGCAAGTTTGACGACGACGACGGTAAAGGCGACGCGTCGCAGAGCAGTCAACACCCGCACGCTGAGTAGCACTGACGCCTTGAGTGACACGCTGGCGAGTGAGAGCGCTCAATGAGTCGAAGGCCGTGCATTGAAAGCGCGGAGCTGTCCCTTTCCACACGCTCTTGCGTTGCGACAAAGCGTTGTTCTGCGTGTGCTTCTTCAGACTCTGCTCTCCTTCGTCTTGCTGGACGCGGTCATCCAGCACCGCAAGCACATCAGCGCAGCATTGCAATGCTGTGGACTCGATACTGTCGTCCGCTTTCGTTTGCAAGCGCCCTTGTCCGTGTGAAGACGGAAGCGCGTGTCCGCAAATGGGCTCGTAGAGCATCATTCAGCCGCTGGGAACTCACAAAGTACCACGATGTACCTCACCCTTTCGCTCGCTAACACGCGCTACGGTCGCATCGCAACTGCAGAGCTTCGTAGTCACTCTCGTGACTATGGTACGAGAACTTGCATGACCCAACGCACTCGACGACGCTGCGATTGCACCAGAAATGACGTTCTGAAGGCGACTGATGGTGCACAAGCTCGCAGTTCCTCTTGTCCGTCAACGAGACATTAGTGCCACTTTGATTTGCCATACACGTACACTTTGCTTGTGGCGTCTGCGTCGAGGACGTGCTGCTTTTGTGTGCGTCTCTCGCCTAGCAAACTCGCTCATGGGTGGCAAGCAGCGCTACAACTATGCAATCAAGAGTAAGTGGAACGCCATTGCTAAAGCCCTCTTGCTCGTCTTCGCATGACAACTGCTCCGATCTATTGGCAGCGCTCGCTCGCACGAGCAGTGCGTGAGTGCACATGCGCGACCGAAGTCGAGCCAATCGGTCGATTCGGTGTGGCAAATCTCGCTGGTCGACAATGCGACTTGAGACGGGCGCGAAATGGCAAAATGGCTTCACAGCAAACTCTCTGAAGCGAGTCTTTTGCACTCGAAGCGCAGTTGAGCTGGCGTCTGCAGCCACCGCTACATGGACTGGTTGCCGGGCACAGAGCTCGCTCGATGTCTTTGCATGGGATATCACTGCCGACAAAAGGGAAGCAAGCCTGGTGGTCGACGCAGGCGCTCGATTAGCGAGTCTTCGAACTGAAGCAACGCGCGCGAACACCAGGGCGTCGAGGCACTCCGTTTGCGCTCATACCAGTCAGAGAGAGATAGCACAAGTACAAGAGCCAATGCAAGTGCTCGACGAGCCGACACAAGAGAGAGGGAGAGATGAGAGTAGACAAACGATTCGCATGGGATTACACTGCGACGCACGAGTGGTGGTGGCGGCAAACATCGAGAAAGAGGAAGCGAGTGAGCGCTTAGCAGCTCGGCTTGGTGGTCGGCGCGACCGTTGGCAGTCCAGTACCCGTGGTCGCCGGCGTGCTTGGCGTCGCCGTCGGGACAGCGTTCGGCGCCGGGATCTTGAGGCTCTCGCAGTACGTCTCGATCGGTCCGATGAGGTCGGTCTGGAGTGCGATCGTGCCGATCGAGCAGTCGCCGAGGTTGAGCGCCTTGAGCTTGCCGAGCGCCGCCTGGCACGCCGTGTTCGGGCAGAGCTTCGGGAGCTGCTCCGCGGTCGGCTTGAGTGGCGGCTGGAAGCCAGTGTCGGCCGAGCACTGCTTCACGTCCGTGTCCGTGAGGAGCGGCGAGAGCTTGATGATCTCGCACGGGGCGGCGTTGACGACAGCGAGCGTGGTGGCGGTCGCGAGCACGAGGAAAGACTTCATCTTGATGGAGTGAGTGGAAAGGGCTGGATGTGGCGCTGAGGAAGCAGGTTGGTGAGTGAGCGAGCGAGCAATCGGACGAAAGCGAGGACAGGCTGCCGCAACGACAGTCTTGGCTTGATTGCGACTCGGTCAAGGGGTGTGTTCACAAGATGCCTGTAGGGGCTTTGGGTGAGCGCGCCATGATGGCAAGCGGAGCGCTCGGTGGCGACGTCCGAGTGAGAGCACGCTTTGATCGAGCAGCAGAGGAGCGAGGATCGGTCGGATCATCAAAGTGATTGACCGCTCTTTCAGGCTCCGCTCGCTGTCGCGAAGCACCCAAATGCGCCACCGCGCTCAAAGCGTCTCCCGAGCGTCTCTCGCAGGTCGAGGCGCGCCTTGAAGTTCGCGGCGTCCACCTCTCGACGCGACGACGACGATGTGTTGCGAGACAGTGCGCATTGCGCCGGAACCGGCGGCGCGAGTCAGCAGCAGAAATCGAATCGGTCGAGTCGACCAGCAGACTCGGTTCGTGACGCCGACATGCTGTCTCGGTGCTTCGCCGAAGCTCCTTGGCGCGCGACAGACTCGATCGATCGATCGATCGATCTCATGCTGGTGTTGTAGCGATGTTCGAGTGTCGAGAGCGCTCAGCTCACAAAAGTCCTATGAGCAGGAGAACTCGACGATGCAAATCGGACACAAGGAGGCTCGCGCGCGCGAGTCTCTTGCCGAGTAGCCGCGCCTGATCGCCCGCCCTCTATCCGCTCGATCTCTCACACACTCACACTCACGCGCTCGCATTCGCCCTCGCTCAAGCAGAGGCATCGATTGCTTTCCAACACAGACGCGGACAGCTTTTCTTCCCGCGTCAGCGAGGGCTTTTCCGATCGCGCGCGCATGCTAATTGAGCAAGCGTGAGGCAGCGGGCACACGAGCGGGATGCGCGCTCTCGCGTGCTCGTTTGCCTGTTTGTTTGCTAGTGGCAGCCTTTACTGCTCAAGCGAGCGAGTTGGGACAACGACCAAGCTGCGAGAAGCAAGAGAGCAACAGCTAAGCATAGCACAACGTAGCGAACAAGCGAGAGAGAGAGAGAGAGCTAGGAGCGCGCTCTTGAACAAGTGTTCATGTGCGCGAGAGACCACATCCTACGAGAGCTCGTGCTCAGGCGAAAGAGAGAGAGACTTGGCGAGCAATCGGCCAGTGTGCCTTCAGTTGAAGTCAAGCACCAGAACAGGATATTATCCCATTTATAAAGTGATACAGGATCGACGGATCCGAACAATAAGGGATGAAAGGTGTTTGTAACGATTTTTGTCAATCAAGCCATGAAATTTGAGCTTAGTGCGCTTCAACACCAGCTTCGACATCAAGCGCTAACAAGAGCTCCAATGATCGGTCAACCAGCAACACACACGTGCGGCTCAAAGTATGCACAGCATCGCTTTCATTGGTGCCGCCGCTTCGCCAATATGCCGTCTCTACTCTGTGCGATGATCGACTCGAGAGGGTTTGCACCATCCGCTTGGCACAATGGTCGCTCGAGTCCTCCTCTCCCTTGCAAGTCCTGGGCACAAGACACCACCGTCCTGTATGCACGCACTCATGCTCGGTTCAGCAACACAGTCAATCACAAGCTCAGTACATTGTGCATTGGTTGGCAGAGACGTGGTCGTACGCTGCAGTCTCGACTTGGTCTCAACGCTCTCTCTCTCTCTCTCGTCCACTTCCATTAAGATGCGATCTGCTTGTAGACGCGAACATGGTCCAGCCCACACTGCGCTCGTTCACGTCGCGATAGAGCTCACGCTTAAGGATATTATCATGGCGCTACACGTAGCTCTACTGCAGCACAAGCTCTACGCCACTCTCTTGCGCAGCACGCGCATGTACGAAATGACTTGATGCAGCGACACCATCAAAGTGCATTCGCTGACGAGCCACCGCGACAACGCCACAGTGGTCGTCTGCTATACGATAGATAGGAAACGCACATGTCAGCGGACTGACACACACGCCATGCATGGCTCGGACGCGTCGTCGTACATGTGTCGAGATCGTCACTGCTTCTTTGCGTTTGATGTCAAGCATGTGCTTTGTCGAGCTTGTAGTTGAGCTCATGGTGGTGCACTCTTGACGACACTGACACACTTGTGATACATACAGCTGCCAAATGTGCGCTTGACGCTTGACACGAGTCATGCCGAGGTGCTGATGCGCTTGGGAGCGCATCGCTTGGCGACATCGGCTGGGGACGTTGCTGCATGACATGGACATGCACAACGAGCTGCTGCTTGATGGCTTGCGTTTGATACAGCTCGCTTGAACCAAGTGGCAATCTGGAGACAAGAGCGTGATTATGAAGAGCTGTCGCCATGCTCCATCTGCAAGACCTTGTACAATGCACTATCGCAAAGGAGCCACGAGCAACGTGAACAAGGAAACAAGCACAGTCTGTGAACTCAAACGTGGGAGATGTATTCGCGTTAGCAGTCGCGGCGCACAGTCACTGAGGCGTCACTGCGTGCCGACAAAACGCTGCTAGACGGATGATCGTACGAAGAACCGAGATTGATCGTTGGGGAGATCAGGAAGAGGGGAGTATCGCGGACCGAGCTGGCCTCGATGGAGCGATGGACTGCCGCTTAGCACGCCACCTTGGTCGGCGACGGGACCGGGCCCTTGGTCGGGCTCGGGCCCTGCGTCGGGTTCGGGCCCTGCGTCGGGTTCGGGCCCTGCGTCGGGGTCGGCGCCGTCGTCGGGGCCGGGGCCTTGCACGCCTCCTCAATCGGCTTGATGAGGTTCGTCTCGAGCGCCACCGCGCCGACCGTGCAGTCGCCGAGACCGAGCGCCTTGAGCTTGCCGAGCGCAGCCGTGCATGCCGTGCTCTTGCACACCTTCGGCATCATCTCGGCCGTTGGCGGGATTGGCGCCTGGAAGCCCGTGTCGGCCGTGCACTGCTTCACGTCCGTGTCTTGGAGGAGCGGCGCGAGCTTGAGGAGCTCGCACGGGGCGGCGTTGACGGCGGCGAGGACCGCGGCGGCGAGGATAACGGCGAACGACTTCATCTTGATGGAGAGGTGGAGGTGGTGGTGGTTGCTGTGAGGCGGAGGAGGCAAATTGCGGAATGAGATTGATCGGCGCCGGCGATTGAAGCGCGGCGGTCGGAGCGAGCGAGCGCACAAGGGGAGCACAAGGAGAGCACAAGAGAGCAGTAGCGGCGGTAGAGGGAGAGAGGAGCGTGCGTTGAGCATCAGCTCCCGCAAGCAAGCACACTCACACTCACGCACTCACGCACTGACGCATGCACAAGCAAGCAGGAAGAACCGAGTGCACGTAAGCGGTCGGTGCTACTCATCCGAGCTTGAAGCCGAGAGTGGGTTTTCGGGTGCGAGCGTGCCTGCGGCTCGTCTTTGGCTCGCGGGCAGTTGCAGCAGATGGCGCGAAGTGGCGAGAGGCCGTCAGTGCGAGAGACCTGGCTTGGCGAGTGCTGCATGCGTGAGCGCATCGGTTGATCGATACCCACCGAAGCATCGTGAGAGCCAGAGCGTCTGATTTTCGACGTCCCGCTTGCCGCAAAAGACTGCGACCGCTGGCACTTTTTGCTTGCTTTAGTCTTGATGGTCAGAACGACCGAACAGACTTTTGAGGAACCGGACAAAATCTAGTGACTGCACGTCGCAGCGCTGCTACAAAGCCGACGTGCAGGTCAAAAAGTTGACAAACAGACCAGCGACCACAAGTCCTGCGAGACCTCGACGACCTCGTTGTTGTTGCGGTCGACCTCGACCTCGAAGCGACGCGACGCGATGCGTGACGACAGCGCTTCAGGGGTCGCGCTGGCACGCCGACAGTCGATTCACCAACAAGCAAACAGCGGGAAGACTGGTCCGATCGATCGATCGGTTCATGCATTGAGCGTCCTGCCTTGGCGGCGGACTGTCGAGGTCTGCACCAGCAAGAGCAGCAGCAGCTCATGGTCGCGGCGCTGTCGAGGCGCGTCGGCTGGTCAGACCCACGACCGCTTGCTTGCGCGCATGTCTGGTCTGACTATCTCTCACTCTCTCGCTCGCTTGTTTGGATCTTTAATCGTCGTGAGAGCGCTAGGAGATCGGTCTGGTGACGGCGCTGGTCAAGCAAGCAAGAGCGCACATGAGCCACCAGTCGTCGTTGTCGCTAAAGGTCGTCGAGAGGCAGGATCGAGTGAGTGCGAGGGCAAATGTGGATGACTTGGGACTCGAGCGCGCGCTGTTGAAGTCGCACGCGACGCGAGATATGTGTGTATGCTTGAGCGAGCCTTGAGCGCCATTGCGCTCGTTTCGGCGCTCTCTTGACCTGGACGAGAATGACGCGGACGCCCACGACGCGACTCGAGCGTAACAACAGGCGAATCTGTCTGGTGTTGCACCCGAGCCACGTGATGATGTGCGTTGTGTGTTGTGAGCAGCATATAGTCTCGTCAAGTGTAAACGTCTGACGACGACGATGACATTGAGAGCTCGCACTCGAGAGCTTGCGAGACTTGCAAGAGTTCGCGAGGCATCGAGACGTCTCTTGCAACAAACCCACGAGCCCAGCAAAGCAAAGCCCAGCGACGCGCTGCACACAAGCAAGCACGAGCAATTGCAGCACTTGTCCAAGCAAGCGCCGCACTTGTACGACGAGCAAGTCGCTCAGCGATCAAGCAGACCGACCGCTCAAACAAACTGGATGCGTGGCAAAGACGAGACTCTGGTCTGTTCCCGCGCGAGTCTCACTTGCGTACAGTATGCTGTCGATTCGACGGAACCGCTTTTTTCGCTTGAACCTCGTCCAGATGTGCGAGTCACTCGTCTGTTTGGCGCGCGAGCCAGACGCTCTCGGCTGTCTGAACGCTGGCGCGTGTGTGTGAGTGTGAGTGCCCACACACGCATCGCGAGAACGAAGCGCTCGGAGCGATAGCGAGAGAGAGCAAGAGAGCGGCTCACTTCCGAATTTGCCGTCGTCGTAATCGTCGCCGCCGCTGCAGCACTTCTTCGCCCGAGACCGAGAACATCGAGATCGAGCGAGCGCAAGTACAGTTCACCACCACAACAACAACAACAACAACAACATCCACTACTCAACCGCCATGAAGACGTTTGGAGTCTCGCTCGTGCTGGCCGCCGTGGCCGTGTGCGCCGTCGCGGCCCAGAAGGACCTCCCGGTGTCCGTCTGCCGCGACGCCACGTACAACTCGCCTGCGTCGCGCGGCCCGATGTGCTCGGGCGCTGGCGCCGCGCCGGCCGGCAAGGCGTGTCCGATCAAGGGCGACATCGCGATCGCCGACTGCCACCCGTACCTGCCGTCGTACGACGGTAAGAAGTGCGTCGCGAAGGAGGACGCCGTGTGCGAGATCGTGAACGGCCAGACCTGGGGCTGCGTGTTCCCGTCCGTCGGCTGCCTCAAGGCCGCGACGCCATGCCCGGTGACCGCCAAGCCTGACACCCCGTGCCCGGTCACCTCGAAGCCGGACACGCCGTGCCCGGTCACCTCGAAGCCGGACACGCCGTGCCCAGTCACCTCGAAGCCGGACACGCCGTGCCCAGTCACCTCGAAGCCTGACACGCCGTGCCCAGTGACGTCGAAGCCTGACACGCCGTGCCCGGTCACCTCGAAGCCGGACACACCGTGCCCAGTGACGTCGAAGCCGGACACCCCGTGCCCGATCACCGCTAAGCCGATCAACCCGACGCCGTGCCCGATCACCGCTAAGCCGATCAACCCGACGCCGTGCCCGATCACTGCGAAGCCGATCAACCCGACGCCGTGCCCGGTGACCTCGAAGCCGGACGTCCCGACGCCGTGCCCGGTGACCTCGTTGCCGGAGGTCCCGACGCCGTGCCCGGTGACGGCCAAGCCGGAGAACCCGAAGCAGAGCTAAGCGCCAGTCGCTACTACCGACTCCTCCGTGATCCCACGCACGTGTTCGAGCGTCAGCCGGCGACCGCGCCGGAGGATCCCAATCAAAAGCGTCCCGACCTTTGATACATCTTGCCGTTCTATTTACCCGTCGAAATGGGAGCGAGAAGGAGCGGAGGCAGCGCGACGGATCGCGCGAGCGCGCGTGAGCAGCAGTGCGCGGGCGAGCGGGGGGCTGCGTCGCGGCGAAGGGATAGCTGGCGACCGCGGCTGCCGCTCCGTCTGCTGCTGCTGCTCTCGCTGGTCGTTCGGTCGTCGTTGTCCAAGTGTCTTTCTTGTTTTAGTCTAATTCGTTGTGGGGCTAAGCCGTTCTTCTGGGTCTCGCGTCTTGCTTCTTGCGTCTCGTGTCTGCTCGGAGCTACTGGTGTCTCGTACTTGCTCATACAACAACAACATGCGCTGTCGGTGCCCTTGCCAGACACATCCATGGGCACATGAAGCAGCTCTGGCTTGGGACACGCACAGGTCTCGAGTCTCGCGTCTTGGCGCGAGCGTCGTCGAGGCGGTCGTTGACACGCATCGCCGTGACGCACAGAGTCAGCGCCACCCGCGCTGCTTCGTACCCGCATGGACCTCTTGCCAGAGAGGTAAACGCCGACGCGTTGGCGGATTACGATCCACGCGGAGCAGCGAAACGCGATCGCTGAACCAGATCTCGGACGAAGCAGACTCGCCTGACGCTGTCGCGACCTGGGAGCTCTTGGCGCAAGCGCAAGGCGATCTGACGCACACGTCGATTCAGTTGGTACTCGAACCAGCACAATGAGAGACACTCGGACGTCTTCTGAGCGATCACAAGGAGTCCGATACACCGAGAGCATTCGTTCATTAGCACAACTCTGACAACACAACACTCATGCGGCTGCACCGCCTCGTCGAGCGCGCCGACTGCTTTCGCGACCGCGGCGCCAGAAGCGAAAGGACCGCGAGGCCCGCGGAAGCTCTGGCTGCGCTTGCGCCTGCATCTTCTGGACTGCGATCGTGATCGCTGAGCCGCAGACGACGACTGCGCCGATGGGACTCCACTCGCTGATGCGCTCGTGGAGTAGCACATCGTCCCAGAGGAACACGAACGGGACGTCGAGGTAGAGGATCGCGGCCGCTGCGCCAGTGGTCTCGAGCTCGAGTCCGCGCGCGAGGAAGCGCTCGCCTACAAAGCTGAGGAAGCCGGTGCCGAGCACTACGAGCCACATCTCGACCGACAGCTCGAGCGTGAAGCGCTGGATGCGTGTCACGAGGTCGCGAGAGGTGGCGCGAGTAGCAGTCAGTCACACACACGCACGAAGCAGTAGGCGTTAGTCGAGTTTGTGTGTCGGGACGCTCAGTCAGTTGCGACGCGAGCATCTCGCCACAGCCACGCAGACGCTCGAACGCACCTCGTGCACGAGCAGGAGCCAGAGCAGCGAGAGTGCGGACGTCGCGAGCAAGACGTAGCTGGTCACAGTGAGTGTGGACACGCCCTGGAGGCGCTGCATGGCGACGTGCGCCACGGACTGCGCGGCGGCGGCAGCAAGCGCACAGAACACGACGAGCGCGGACGCATCGGCGGCTGCCGTCTCGTGGTCTTTGCCAAAGACTGCGACCGGCCGCACGACGCAGACGACGCCAAGGACCGAGAAGAGCGCGGCGCTGAGGCTCACGGAGTCGATCGGCTCGTTGAGCAGCAGCGTTCCCTACACGCGAGACCGACAAGACAACGCGAGTCAGAGTACGTCGCGCGGTTGAACAGCGGCGTCTGACAGTACGTGCGCGCACCAGGAAGAACGTCAGGAGCGGACTCATGAAGAGCAGCACCGTCGCGTCTGCGAGCACCATATGCTGGATGGCGTAGAAGCCGAGCGCCATGGTGGCAAAGCCGAGGAGCGCGCGCGCTGCGAGTGGTGCAATGTGGCGTCGCTGAACGCGCAGACTCGCGCCTTCGATACCCATTGCGACCTGATGCACACGACGAGAGGACGCAGTTGGCCACGTGCGAGTGAGCGCATGGTCGGACACCCGGCGAGCGGCGTGCAGAGCGTACGCTATTGAGGACCCAGGCAACTACCGCGCGCCAGAACACGATCTCGATCGCCGGCACCGAGGCGGACGCGAGCTTGATGAGCGTTGAGAGGAGACTGAACGTGACGGCTGCGGCGGCGATGAGCATCGCGCCAGTGAGCTGCGCAGGCGTTAGCTTGTTGTACCACGTCTGCGCGGCGATCGGAAGCTGAGCGCCGTGGCGCATGGCGGCGTCGCTGGCAGAGCGCGCTGCGAGGAGCGGGAGCTCTTCGAGCGACTGAATCGCTTTCCTGCCCGAGTCGGTGTTGGCAGCAACTGCAACAGCGATGCCGACAGCGGTGGGCACAGGCATGTTGATGCTGCTGATACTTCTTGCAGTTGGTGTCGTCGCTGCTACTGCGCGTGTGATAGCTTGATGTGTCTTTGCGTTGTGGCTCGCCCCACCTCACATGATCACACCATTGATCGATCTCACGGCAGCAGCTTGGATCAAAGCGAGCGAGCTTGGATCGTTGAGCTCTCATGAATCAGGTGTCGCGAGCAAGAGTGATTGCGAGGGAAGCTCAAGCTCACGAAGGTGAGGAGCACTTGTTCTAGGATCGATCGCACACGAGGCGAGACAAATTGATCGTGTCGAGTGGATGTTGCGTTGAGTATGATCTTGATGGGGACGATGAGTGTGATGAAGGCGATGAAGAGCTCGAGCTCTAAGTGATGAAGGACTTGATCTCCAGGATCGCACCACGGGCTGCACTTGCGGAGCTAATCTTACCTAATTTCTACCTAATTTACCCAAAACATCTAAACATTCAATAATTGAACCCAAAAATCGCAAAAGTCGACTTATCTGTGGGATTTGCCCATACCGTAACTATACAAACAACGAGGATCGTTTGAATCGATTCAGTTAGCAAGGCCAATTATGCTGTTGAGTGAGCAGATCAGTCAGTATAGCAGTACGTTTGTTTGTGGGTTGCGCTCAACGCTCGACACGTGGCCCATACAATAACAACAGCGCGCGCCAACGCCCCCTCCACCACTCAAGCACCCAGCAGCAGCAGCAGACACCACGCGGCGCAGCGGCAGCAGACACCACGCGGCGCAGCGGCAGCAGACACCGCGCGGCGCAGGAGCAGCAGCGGCAGTGGCAGCGGCGTGTGCAAAACCGCGAGAGAGCACGCATAACGCCAGACACAGCACACGAGTCGCAAGAGAGAACACGCGGCAGCGCGGGCGAATCGCTGCTCGCGGCGCTCCTTGTTCGCGCATCGCGTCAGGCGCAGCAAGAGCAGCAAGAGCAGCACCAGCACCAGCACCAGCACCAGCACCAGCACCAGCACCAGCACCAGCAGCTGCAGCAGCACTGCCGGCCGCAGCAGCATTAGTGCGGGTGTTCGCGCAAGTATGCGTTCGAGTGTATGTGGATTTGTGTGACTACATGTTTTGCAGAGCGTCAGTGAGCGAAACGCGAGGCGCTCAAGTCGATCGACGTTCATGTTTGCATATTGTATTATCAACGAGCGAGCACCAACACAGCGAACGCAGCACGCGCAACAACAGCGACGCCAGCTACAGCAACAGCAACAACGACACGTGAATAGCAGCAAGGACTGCATCACGTTGCTCAAGGCGGCGCTCGCGTATGTATCGTCCATGTGGATGTCTGTATCGTGTATGTTTGCGCGCATACGTGTGTGTTGCAACTCCATGCGCGCGCGTACAATCGAGTATCAATGAGCAAGCATGGGCGAGACACTCTCATTACACATATATGTTGTATATCGTGTGCCAAGCTCCACCATGCGAACAACAGAACGCCCTCGCATCAGAACACACAGCCACATTCCGGCAGTATATTGAGCGAACACGTGCAACGAAGTCATCAGCAGCAGCACCACGGCGACGAGTACAGACACAGGTGCGAGTGCGAGTGCGTGAGTGCGTAGAGAGTGGGTGTGCGACCGAGTGCGAGCGCCAACGCGATCTTACGTGTCTACAAGAGTGAGCGCAATCGAGAGCGAGTGCAAGCTCGAGTGGATGTGTGAGTGTGAGTGCAAGCAAGTATCTCGAATGCACGCGTGTGTGAGCGCCATTGCAAGACGGAGTGCGAGAGCATGTGAGAGCGCGAGTGTGAGCGCTTGTCTGAACTTGAACGCGAGTGTGAATGCGTGTGTCCGGCAAAATTGGAGAGTGAGCGCCAACATCAGTGCGACCATGATCTCGGGCATGAGTGTGAGTGTGATTGCACGCGCGTGAGGCGATCGCGACAGTGAGTGCGAGTGTTTATGCCGGTGTGAGCAAGAACGCCAATAACACAAGCGAGCGCAAGTGAATGTGCGAGTGCTGGATTGAGCTCGAGTGTGAGTGCAAGCTCAAAAGCCAATGTGTACTGCTATGCATGTAGTCATCTGACTGTCGAGTCGCTCAAGCTCAAGCCTCACTCGCGCGCTTGCCACGGGACGCGAGGACGTCGAGCGACTGGACCGGCGTCGGGTCGACAACGCGCTCGGCCGCACGGCGCGCCTGGAAAGCTGCAATGCGATCGTCGAGCTTGCCTGCCAGGTGGAGCTCGCGCATGTCGCGAAGCACGGTGCCAACGCTCGATGCCTTCTTTCCGTGCTCGCGAATGAAGGCGAGCAACGCAGACTCTGCCGCCTCGCCGAGCGCATGCACCTCGTCGCGGTACGTTGTGCTCGTCTCGAGCAGCATGTATCCGTCGAGGAAGAGCCGCATGTATGCCGTGAGATGGCGAGCCTCGAACCGGCGCTGTCGCTCGTCAGATTCCCATAGTCTCGGCTCGCTCGTGTACCATTGGTACCACAACGCGACCGGGCTTGTGGGAGCCGCCTTCTTGCGCTTCTTTGGCGGCGGCGCGTCGTTTTGCGAGCGGCGCTCTTGAACAGGCTGCTTCTCATGCGCCGCCTTTGCGCGCTCATCCATCAGAGCACTCTCGACGACACGCAGCCGCTCTGAGAGCTTCCTGTTCATGGCGATGAGCTCGGCCACGATCACGGCCGAGTGCTCGTTCGCGCAGCTGCCTACCGCTCCACACACGTTGCTCGACACCGCCGCGCCACCTGCCGCGGCTCCTTCGTGCGCGCCTGTGCCGGCGGCTCCGTTGCTTGCGCCGCATGTGCTCTCTGCGCCTCGCTCAATCGCGCCATTGCGAGCAAGCTCAAGCGTCGAGGACCACGCGAGCAGCTGCAGCGCGTCGAAGCCTGCAATGACAGCGATCTCTTCGAGCCGGCGCACCAGCGGCGCATCACTGTGCAGCGCTTTCGCGCGCGGGAAGTGCACGAGCGTGGCTGTAAGTGTGTCCAGCACGCGCGCGTCGACAACGAGCTCCTGGCGCACGTGCGACGTGAACACAGCGAACAAGTGGTCGCGCAGACGCGCCAGACCCGCTTGTGTGCGCGAGTCGAGACGACTTGTGCTCACACACACCGGTCGCTGATCAGGCAGCCAACCGGACAGCACGCGCGCGACCTTGCGATCCTCCCGAGGGGTATTAAAGATGTAAGCAAACCCTTTGTTGGTCGCTGACATGCTCCAACCCCCTCGGTCGAGGATCCATTGCGCCGCGAGCCGATCATCGCCATTCGCGTGCTGGGCACCGCCGCGCCGGAACGAATGCGATGTCATCCGCTCAGTCACAGGGCGCGGCGGCACTAGCCTCTTGAGGAGCCGGTTAATGTACGCGTGAACGCCCACTTCCGCCTTGATCGTCTTCGTCGTTGTGCTTGTGTCTTTGTCGTCCTTGCTTGCGCTTGTCCTTGGAGTTGGCTTGGTCTTGGTTGTCGTCGCCTTGCGCAGCTCACTGGCGTCCGCCTCGAGCAACGCAAAGAGCGGCGCTGCTTCGTCCGTTACGATCGCCGCTGGTGTCGAGAGCGCGGGCAGCTGGCTCAGGAGCGCCGGCGACGGCGCGTTCTGCATTGCGAGCGCCGCGGCGAGCGCGAACAGCGGGTACACAAGGAAGCTGTCACGGGAGCGTTCTCCGTGACGTAGCTTACACGTGGTCTTACGAGGAAGCGATGTGGTGAAGCGCAGAGGGACTGCGCTGAACTCGGTATTTTCAACTCTGAGGTTTTTGTATTAGGATCATGTATAGTGATGAAAGTGAGGGAGCTAACCTAAATAGTGAGCTGTCTGATGGGACGACCAGGGTCGTCAGAAATCAGGTCGAGCCACTAATTGGGTGTCTGCTGTGCTACTTCGTACTTAGCACAGCAGCCCCGTTACACCATCCCCCACACAAGCTTGCAGACACGCAAGCAAAAGGAAGCAAAAGCACACAAGAAGAAGCAACACGACGCGCACACGTGGCGCGACGCAGCGAGCAACAGCAGCGACGACCCCGAAGACCATGCAGCACGGCGACGAGAGCCGAGCTATGTGCGACGCCTGCCGCCAGCCTCTGCCGAGCTCGAGCGTGATCGCAGCGACGGCGACGTACGCCGACGCGCTTCGCCGACTGTCGCTGTACGACTGCAGCACCGTGCGCGACTCCCCTGGCGACGAGGAGCTCGCCGACATGTGGCGCCGATGGCGCCAGTCGCGCGGCAAGACCATCACGACGACCGGCCAAGTGACGAAGGAGGCGCTCGACGAGTCGTGGACGCGCTTTGTCGCGCGTTGGAACCTGGAGCCAAACATGGCGCTCGAGCTCGAGCGCCGCGAGTCCCAGCACGAGCGCTACCATCTGGGCGATCTCGCCGAGCGTGTGTGCTCTGCGTCGTGGGACGCAGACCGGCCGTGCTGCTTCGTGCACGTCGTCGCGTACTGTCGCATCTGCGCGCACCGCGAGAAGCCGACGCTCGAGCAGTGGGAGGCGATGCTCGCGGAGTATCCGCTTGACGAAGACGAGAAGGCTCTCCTCGCCAAGTATCGTCGTGCCCTCGCGGCGAACCGCGCTGCGCCGTCTCGCCTTCACGTCGCTCGCCCGCGCGCGCTCTCACTCTCGCTCTCGCGGCCGTGCCCGCTCGCGGTCACCGTCTCGTCGCGCGCCGAGCGCGCTCTCACTCTCGCTCTCGCGGCCGTGCCCGCTCGCGGTCACCGTCTCGTCGCGCGCCGAGCGCGCGTTCTTTGTCTCGAGGGCGCAGCCCGCGCGCTCCCCCTGAGCGCGCGTGGGGTGGCGACGCGCTCGCAAGACCGGCATGTGGCGTGGCAAGAGCCGGGCAGGCGATTACGTTCACGCTCTCGGTCGCGTGGTCGCACGCGTGGGTCGTCGCCTTGGCGCGAGCAGCGGCCTCGTACGCCATCACCAGGTCGCGGACATCTTCAAGGAGCGTGGCGCGATGCTCCCACGAGCAGTGGACTGATCGAAGCCGAGCCAGCGAACGCGATACTCGCGCGTTTCCGGAACACCATGACGGTCGCGGTAACTGGCACCGCGACGACTGGGGTCGCGGTAACTGGCACCGCGACGACTGGGGTCGCGGTAATCAAGCAGGCGATCGACGATCCAGCGCGAATGACCCGCGCTGTCGACAAGAGGCGGCGTACCATCGCGGCGGAACGTGGCACGACGAGACGACGGTCGCGCCTGCGCCTGATCAGCTTCGGATGCTGTCGCACGACACGGATGTGGCTCTGAGCCGAGCGGACGACGCGATCGCAGAGACGGACCGGCTCGACTCCGAGGTTGCTGCGCTGAAGGCGCAGCTGGCGAAGGTCGCTCAAGCGAACGAGGCTCTTCGCGCGGACAACCGGGCGTTCCGCGCGGGTCAGCAGCCACCAAGCGCTCTGGCGAAGCCGCGTCCTCGTCACGTCGGGTCGCGCTTCGAACCTGGCGTGGCGGCACGTCCGTCGGAACCGTAGCAGTCACGTAGCGCTTTAAGCGCCCGACATAAAAGGTCGGGTGCACCTTCAATGCACTTGGCATGTCGAGAGTGTACGCCTCGCCTTTGCGTTGTGTGATCGTGAACGGGCCGATGAAGCGCGGTGCGAGCTTGGTCGCACCAAGGTTCGTGACAGAACCAGGTGCAATGCCGGACGCCGACAACAAAACACGGTCACCGACCGCGAATTTCTCCAAGTTCTTGCGCCCGCGCTGGTCGGCTGCTGTTTTCTGCCGATCGACTGCTGCAGCGATTGCATCGCGCACAAAGCGAGCGACCGACTCGCGCTTTTGAACGAACTCGAGCACACGATCCTCGCCAATCGCAGGTGGAAGCGCGGATGGTTTGTCCGCGCCAGCGCGTGTGGTGATGGCGATTAGCGCGTCGCGACGGCGCGATGAGTGCCGCGTTCACCCAAGCCGTCGCTTCGTTTGGTGACATCGCGACTGTGCAGCGCGCGGACCGGTCACCGCACGAGCTCTTCTCTTTTGCTGAAGGAGCGCCGCCTTGCGATACCGATGTACTCGGTGTCCCTCCCCCTTTAAGAGAGCCGCCGTCGTCAAAGCCAAGGACCGCGGGAACGCGCGGATGACGCGCGTTGTTGATGAAGAACGGCGTGTGGCCCGTGGACTCGTGCACCGCGTTGTTGATCGCGAACTCGACCATCGGCAATAGCGCGCTCCACGACGTGTGCGACGACGCGTAACTGCGCAGCACGTCCTCGACGACACGATTGACACGCTCGGTCTGCCCGTCGGTCTCTGGGTGCGACGCGGTCGACATGAGCAGCCGCGTCCCGAGGAGCTGGAAGAGGCGATCCCAGAACGATGCCGTGAAGCGCGAGTCGCGGTCAGAGACGATCGACGTTGGCATGCCATGGTGCCGATACACCATGGAGAGGAAGAGCTCAGCTGTCTCCTGCGCGGTGATGCCGACCGCGACTGGCGCAAGGTGTGTCATCTTGCTGAAGCGATCGACAACCACAAAAATGCCCGAGCGACCAGCTTGATCACGAGGCAGCCCGAAGATGAAGTCCATGCTCACGGATCGCCAGGCGTCCGCGGCGATTGGGAGCGGCTGAAGCGGGGCCTGCGACGACTGCGAAGGCTTGACCCTTTGGCATGTCTCGCATGAACGGACCCACTTGCGCACCCACTTGTATATGTGGGGCCAGTAGAAGTCGCGCGCAAGAGCGAGATACGTCTTCTCGCGGCCAAGGTGACCGCCAGGCGCAGCGTCATGGTACTCGTGCAAGATACGAGCGCGCAGGTCGTCGTCGAGCGGCACGACGACGCGAGGGCTGTCGAAGCGATCGATCTGGTACTTGAGCAAGTCGCCGGATACCGAGTAGCGCGGTGCTTGACTCCGCGCTGAAGGCGTCAGCTGCAGCAGCGCCGACGGAGACGGGTCTCGACAGTACTTGAGCATTGCGGCGCACGACGGGTCGCGGGCGTACGCCGCGACAATCTCGTCTCGAAGCGGGCTCACAGCTGTCGATGTTGTCACGCTTATACCAAGCGCGACACACGCGCTGCATTCTTCGTCGTCATCGTCGACAGCGTGTTGCGGCGAGTCGGGTCGCGGGTCGTAATCGGGACGCCGCGACAGTGCGTCAGCGATGATGTTCGTCGCGCCCGGCTTGTAGAAGACGACGAAGTTGTACTCAGCGAAGAACGACAGCCAGCGCGCCATGCGCTGGCTCAAATGCGGCGACTTTGTCGCGGTTCGGAGTGACGCGTGGTCGGTGTAGATCGCAAACGTCTGCTCGCCCAGCAGGTACACGCGGAACTTCACCAACGCGTAGCGCATCGCGAGCAGCTCTTTGTCGTGCACGGGGTAGTTGCGTTCCGCGGACTTCAACTGTCTCGACTGGAAGCTGATGACGCGCTCTCGTCCTAGAAATTAGCAGGCGGTTTCGAGCACAGTCTAGGGTTTAGGGTTGAGGCACGAACGGAGGCGAAGCCGGAGTGAGTGCACACGCGAGGCAGCGCGAAGCGGTGCCGAGCGGTTTGTGACTGGAGCGACTCGGGCTTGACGCGACAAAAACGGTTGTATTTGGTCAGGGTTTAGGGTAGGGTTTAGGTTTCGGGTTTAGGGTTTAGGGTTAGGGTTTAGGGTTTAGGTTTAGGGTTTAGGGTTTAGGGTTTAGGGTTTAGGGTTTAGGTTTTGGG